>JAKUCM010006733.1:0-16686 GCA_023374145.1 Lepidium sativum | reverse complement strand
CAATCTTAGAATGTACGTCGGCGAATGTATTAGTCAATTATGTAGTAAACATAACCATTGCTTCAACCTATTGAATTCTTTGTTTTACAACATCTTTCGAAAATTTCTGATAAGGAGGCATTAGCCTGAAAACATCCAAAATAGGTATCTTTACCTCGATATCCGTCATTTGCTTGTCAAACAGAGCCTTATACCTTTATATTACGCCTTGTTAAACCTACTTGGAAAAGGTAATTGAGGTTTAAAAGGATGAGGGACAAAGGGTTTAGGCTTCTCTTGTTTAGTTGTCTGTTTTGGAGCCTGTGAGGACAACACTCAAGATGGTGTATCTCGAGTGTCTTGCTCGAGTGTCACCTCTGGTGGCAGTTTCTTATTCTTTTAAGCATTATCTTGGCGAAGGTTATCCACCCAAACTTGAATGTCTCTTTCGTTCTCGAATCGAATAACTAGTTCACACCCACTTCGAAGAGTCATGGCGTTAGCGTGATATTTCTTGGGATTTTGCACTAATTTCCCAAGGAGTTGCCCAGCAGTTTTCACTATAGGGGGGGAATCTTGTTGACTCTTAACATAGATAAGTCTTGCATTACGTGTCTCGAGCTTACAATTACAATCGTTGTAAGCTGAGGCAATCTTAGAATGTACGTCGGCGAATGTATTACTCAATTATGTAGTAAACATAACCATTGCTTCATCCTATTGAATTCTTTGTTTTACAACATCTTTCGAAAATTTCTGATAAGGAGGCATTAGCCTGAAAACATCCAAAATAGGTATCTTTACCTCGATATCCGTCATTTGCTTGTCAAAAAGAGCCTTATACCTTTATCTTACGCCTTGTTAAACCTACTTGGAAAAGGTAATTGAGTTTTAAAGGATGAGGGACAAAGGGTTTAGGCTTCTCTTGTTTAGTTGTCTGTTTTGGAGCCTGTGAGGACAACACTCAAGATGGTGTATCTCGAGTGTCTTGCTCGAGTATCACCTCCGGTGGCAGTTTCTTAATCTATTCAGCCTTATCTTGGCGAAGGATATTCACCCAAACTTGAATCCCTCTTTCATTCTCGACTCGAATAACTAGTTCACACCCACTTCGAAGAGTCATGGCGTTAGCGTGGTATTTCTTGGGATTTTGCACTAATTTCCCAAGGAGTTGCCCAGCAGTTTTCACTATAGGGGAGGAATCTTGTTGACTCTTAACATAGATAAGTCTTTCATTAAGTGTCTCGAGCTTCCAATTACAATCGTTGTAAGATGAGGCAATCTTAGAATGTACGTCGGCGAATGTATTAGTCAATTATGTAGTAAACATAACCATTGCTTCAACCTATTGAATTCTTTGTTTTACAACATCTTTCGAAAATTTCTGATAAGGAGGCATTAGCCTGAAAACATCCAAAATAGATATCTTTACCTCGATATCCGTCATTTGCTTGTCAAAAAGATCCTTATACCTTTATATTACGCCTTGTTAAACCTACTTGAAAAAGGTAATTGAGGTTTAAAATGATGAGGGACAAAGGGTTTAGGCTTCTCTTGTTTAGTTGTCTGTTTTGGAGCCTGTGAGGACAACACTCAAGATGGTGTATCTCGAGTGTCTTGCTCGAGTGTCACCTCTGGTGGCAGTTTCTTAATCTTTTAACCCTTATCTTGGCGAAGGTTATCCACCCAAACTTGAATGTCTCTTTCATTCTTGACTCGAATAACTAGTTCACACCCACTTCGAAGAGTGATGGCGTTACTGTGATATTTCTTGGGATTTTGCACTAATTTCCCAAGGAGTTGCCCAGTAGTTTTCACTATAGGGGAGGAATCTTGTTGACTCTTAACATAGATAAGTCTTGCATTAAGTGTCTCGAGCTTACAATTACAATCGTTGTAAGATGAGGCAATCTTAGAATGTACGTCGGCGAATGTATTAGTCAATTATGTAGTAAACATAACCATTGCTTCAACCTATTGAATTCTTTGTTTTACAACATCTTTCGAAAATTTCTGATAAGGAGGCATTAGCCTGAAAACATCCAAAATAGGTATCTTTACCTCGATATCCGTCATTTGCTTGTCAAAAGAGCCTTATATCTTTATCTTACGCCTTGTTAAACCTACTTGGAAAAGGTAATTGAGGTTTAAAAGGATGAGGGACAAAGGGTTTAGGCTTCTCTTGTTTAGTTGTCTGTTTTGGAGCCTGTGAGGACAACACTCAAGATGGTGTATCTCGAGTGTCTTGCTCGAGTATCACCTCCGGTGGCAGTTTCTTAATCTATTCAGCCTTATCTTGGCGAAGGATATCCACCCAAACTTGAATCCCTCTTTCATTCTCGACTCGAATAACTAGTTCACACCCACTTCGAAGAGTGATGGCGTTAGCGTGGTATTTCTTGGGATTTTGCACTAATTTCCCAAGGAGTTGCCCAGCAGTTTTCACTATAGGGGAGGAATCTTGTTGACTCTTAACATAGATAAGTCTTTCATTAAGTGTCTCGAGCTTACAATTACAATCGTTGTAAGATGAGGCAATCTTAGAATGTACGTCGGCGAATTTATTAGTCAATTATGTAGTAAACATAACCATTGCTTCAACCTATTGAATTCTTTGTTTTACAACATCTTTCGAAAATTTCTGATAAGGAGGCATTAGCCTGAAAACATCCAAAATAGATATCTTTACCTCGATATCCGTCATTTGCTTGTCAAAAAGATCCTTATACCTTTATATTACGCCTTGTTAAACCTACTTGAAAAAGGTAATTGAGGTTTAAAATGATGAGGGACAAAGGGTTTAGGCTTCTCTTGTTTAGTTGTCTGTTTTGGAGCCTGTGAGGACAACACTCAAGATGGTGTATCTCGAGTGTCTTGCTCGAGTGTCACCTCTGGTGGCAGTTTCTTAATCTTTTAACCCTTATCTTGGCGAAGGTTATCCACCCAAACTTGAATGTCTCTTTCGTTCTTGACTCGAATAACTAGTTCACACCCACTTCGAAGAGTGATGGCGTTACTGTGATATTTCTTGGGATTTTGCACTAATTTCCCAAGGAGTTGCCCAGTAGTTTTCACTATAGGGGAGGAATCTTGTTGACTCTTAACATAGATAAGTCTTGCATTAAGTGTCTCGAGCTTACAATTACAATCGTTGTAAGATGAGGCAATCTTAGAATGTACGTCGGCGAATGTATTAGTCAATTATGTAGTAAACATAACCATTGCTTCAACCTATTGAATTCTTTGTTTTACAACATCTTTCGAAAATTTCTGATAAGGAGGCATTAGCCTGAAAACATCCAAAATAGGTATCTTTACCTCGATATCCGTCATTTGCTTGTCAAAAAGAGCCTTATACCTTTATCTTACGCCTTGTTAAACCTACTTGGAAAAGGTAATTGAGTTTTAAAGGATGAGGGACAAAGGGTTTAGGCTTCTCTTGTTTAGTTGTCTGTTTTGGAGCCTGTGAGGACAACACTCAAGATGGTGTATCTCGAGTGTCTTGCTCGAGTATCACCTCCGGTGGCTGTTTCTTAATCTATTCAGCCTTATCTTGGCGAAGGATATTCACCCAAACTTGAATCCCTCTTTCATTCTCGACTCGAATAACTAGTTCACACCCACTTCGAAGAGTCATGGCGTTAGCGTGGTATTTCTTGGGATTTTGCACTAATTTCCCAAGGAGTTGCCCAGCAGTTTTCACTATAGGGGAGGAATCTTGTTGACTCTTAACATAGATAAGTCTTTCATTAAGTGTCTCGAGCTTACAATTACAATCGTTGTAAGATGAGGCAATCTTAGAATGTACGTCGGCGAATGTATTAGTCAATTATGTAGTAAACATAACCATTGCTTCAACCTATTGAATTCTTTGTTTTACAACATCTTTCGAAAATTTCTGATAAGGAGGCATTAGCCTGAAAACATCCAAAATAGATATCTTTACCTCGATATCCGTCATTTGCTTGTCAAAAAGATCCTTATACCTTTATATTACGCCTTGTTAAACCTACTTGAAAAAGGTAATTGAGGTTTAAAATGATGAGGGACAAAGGGTTTAGGCTTCTCTTGTTTAGTTGTCTGTTTTGGAGCCTGTGAGGACAACACTCAAGATGGTGTATCTCGAGTGTCTTGCTCGAGTGTCACCTCTGGTGGCAGTTTCTTAATCTTTTAACCCTTATCTTGGCGAAGGTTATCCACCCAAACTTGAATGTCTCTTTCGTTCTTGACTCGAATAACTAGTTCACACCCACTTCGAAGAGTGATGGCGTTACTGTGATATTTCTTGGGATTTTGCACTAATTTCCCAAGGAGTTGCCCAGTAGTTTTCACTATAGGGGAGGAATCTTGTTGACTCTTAACATAGATAAGTCTTGCATTAAGTGTCTCGAGCTTACAATTACAATCGTTGTAAGATGAGGCAATCTTAGAATGTACGTCGGCGAATGTATTAGTCAATTATGTAGTAAACATAACCATTGCTTCAACCTATTGAATTCTTTGTTTTACAACATCTTTCGAAAATTTCTGATAAGGAGGCATTAGCCTGAAAACATCCAAAATAGGTATCTTTACCTCGATATCCGTCATTTGCTTGTCAAAAGAGCCTTATATCTTTATCTTACGCCTTGTTAAACCTACTTGGAAAAGGTAATTGAGGTTTAAAAGGATGAGGGACAAAGGGTTTAGGCTTCTCTTGTTTAGTTGTCTGTTTTGGAGCCTGTGAGGACAACACTCAAGATGGTGTATCTCGAGTGTCTTGCTCGAGTATCACCTCCGGTGGCAGTTTCTTAATCTATTCAGCCTTATCTTGGCGAAGGATATCCACCCAAACTTGAATCCCTCTTTCATTCTCGACTCGAATAACTAGTTCACACCCACTTCGAAGAGTGATGGCGTTAGCGTGGTATTTCTTGGGATTTTGCACTAATTTCCCAAGGAGTTGCCCAGCAGTTTTCACTATAGGGGAGGAATCTTGTTGACTCTTAACATAGATAAGTCTTGCATTAAGTGTCTCGAGCTTACAATTACAATCGTTGTAAGATGAGGCAATCTTAGAATGTACGTCGGCGAATATATTAGTCAATTATGTAGTAAACATAACCATTGCTTCAACCTATTGAATTCTTTGTTTTACAACATCTTTCGAAATTTTCTGATAAGGAGGCATTAGTCTGAAAACATCCAAAATAGGTATCTTTACCTCGATATCCGTCATTTGCTTGTCAAAAAGAGCCTTATACCTTTATGTTACGCCTTGTTAAACCTACTTGGAAAAGGTAATTGAGGTTTAAAAGGATGAGGGACAAAGGGTTTAGGCTTCTCTTGTTTAGTTGTCTGTTTTGGAGCCTGTGAGGACAACACTCAAGATGGTGTATCTCGAGTGTCTTGCTCGAGTGTCACCTCTGGTGGCAGTTTCTTAATCTTTTAACCCTTATCTTGGCGAAGGTTATCCACCCAAACTTGAATGTCTCTTTCGTTCTTGACTCGAATAACTAGTTCACACCCACTTTGAAGAGTGATGGCGTTAGTGTGAAATTTCTTGGGATTTTGCACTAATTTCCCATAGAGTTGCCCAACAGTTTTCACTATAGGGGAGGAATCTTGTTGACTCTTAACATAGATAAGTCTTGCATTAAGTGTCTCGAGCTTAAAGTTACAATCGTTGTAAGATGAGGCCATCTTAGAATGTACGTCGGCGAATATATTAGTAAACTATGTAGTAAACATAACCATTGCTTCAACCTATTGAATTCTTTGTTTTACAACATCTTTCGAAAATTTCTGATACGGAGGCATTAGCCTTAAAACATCCAAATTAGGTATCTTTACCTCGATATTCGTCATTTTCTTATCAAAAAGAGCATTATACCTTTATGTTACGCCTTTTTAAACCTACGTGGAAAAGGTAATTGAGGTTTAAAAGGATGAGGGACAAAGGGTTTAGGCTTCTCTTGTTTAGTTGTCTCTTTTGGAGCCTGTGAGGACAACACTCAAGATGGTGTATCTCGACTGTCTTGCTCAGTATCACCTCCGGTGGCAGTTTCTTAATTTATTCAGCCTTATCTTGGCGAAGGATATCCACCCAAACTTGAATGTCTCTTTCGTTCTCGACTCGAATAACTAGTTCACACCCACTTCGAAGAGTCATGGCGTTAGCGTGATATTTCTTGGGATTTTGCACTAATTTCCCAGGGAGTTGCCCAGTAGTTTTCACTATAGGGGAGGAATCTTGTTGACTCTTAACATAGATAAGTCTTGCATTAAGTGTCTCGAGCTTACAATTACAATCGTTGTAAGATGAGGCAATCTTAGAATGTACGTCGGCGAATGTATTAGTCAATTATGTAGTAAACATAACCATTGCTTCAACCTATTGAATTCTTTGTTTTACAACATCTTTCGAAAATTTCTGATAAGGAGGCATTAGCCTGAAAACATCCAAAATAGGTATCTTTACCTCGATATCCGTCATTTGCTTGTCAACCAGAGCCTTATACCTTTATATTACGCCTTGTTAAACCTACTTGGAAAAGGTAATTGAGGTTTAAAAGGATGAGGGACAAAGGGTTTAGGCTTCTCTTGTTTAGTTGTCTGTTTTGGAGCCTGTGAGGACAACACTCAAGATGGTGTATCTCGAGTGTCTTGCTCGAGTGTCACCTCTGGTGGCAGTTTCTTAATCTTTTAACCCTTATCTTGGCGAAGGTTATCCACCCAAACTTGAATGTCTCTTTCGTTCTTGACTCGAATAACTAGTTCACACCCACTTTGAAGAGTGATGGCATTAGTGTGATATTTCTTGGGATTTTGCACTAATTTCCCAAAGAGTTGCCCAACAGTTTTCACTATAGGGGAGGAATCTTGTTGACTCTTAACATAGATAAGTCTTGCATTAAGTGTCTCGAGCTTAAAGTTACAATCGTTGTAAGATGAGGCCATCTTAGAATGTACGTCGGCGAATATATTAGTAAACTATGTAGTAAACATAACCATTGCTTCAACCTATTGAATTCTTTGTTTTACAACATCTTTCGAAAATTTCTGATACGGAGGCATTAGCCTTAAAACATCCAAATTAGGTATCTTTACCTCGATATTCGTCATTTTCTTATCAAAAAGAGCATTATACCTTTATGTTACGCCTTTTTAAACCTACGTGGAAAAGGTAATTGAGGTTTAAAAGAATGAGGGACAAAGGGTTTAGGCTTCTCTTGTTTAGTTGTCTCTTTTGGAGCCTGTGAGGACAACACTCAAGATGGTGTATCTCGACTGTCTTGCTCAGTATCACCTCCGGTGGCAGTTTCTTAATTTATTCAGTCTTATCTTGGCGAAGGATATCCACCCAAACTTGAATGTCTCTTTCGTTCTCGACTCGAATAACTAGTTCACACCCACTTCGAAGAGTCATGGCGTTAGCGTGATATTTCTTGGGATTTTGCACTAATTTCCCAAGGAGTTGCCCAGTAGTTTTCACTATAGGGGAGGAATCTTGTTGACTCTTAACATAGATAAGTCTTGCATTAAGTGTCTCGAGCTTACAATTACAATCGTTGTAAGATGAGGCAATCTTAGAATGTACGTCGGCGAATGTATTAGTCAATTATGTAGTAAACATAACCATTGCTTCAACCTATTGAATTCTTTGTTTTACAACATCTTTCGAAAATTTCTGATAAGGAGGCATTAGCCTGAAAACATCCAAAATAGGTATCTTTACCTCGATATCCGTCATTTGCTTGTCAACCAGAGCCTTATACCTTTATATTACGCCTTGTTAAACCTACTTGGAAAAGGTAATTGAGGTTTAAAAGGATGAGGGACAAAGGGTTTAGGCTTCTCTTGTTTAGTTGTCTGTTTTGGAGCCTGTGAGGACAACACTCAAGATGGTGTATCTCGAGTGTCTTGCTCGAGTGTCACCTCTGGTGGCAGTTTTCTTATTCTTTTAAGCCTTATCTTGGCGAAGGTTATCCACCCAAACTTGAATGTCTCTTTCGTTCTCGAATCGAATAACTAGTTCACACCCACTTCGAAGAGTCATCGCGTTAGCGTGATATTTCTTGGGATTTTGCACTAATTTCCCAAGGAGTTGCCCAGCAGTTTTCACTATAGGGGAGGAATCTTGTTGACTCTTAACATAGATAAGTCTTGCATTACGTGTCTCGAGCTTACAATTACAATCGTTGTAAGCTGAGGCAATCTTAGAATGTACGTCGGCGAATGTATTACTCAATTATGTAGTAAACATAACCATTGCTTCATCCTATTGAATTCTTTGTTTTACAACATCTTTCGAAAATTTCTGATAAGGAGGCATTAGCCTGAAAACATCCAAAATAGGTATCTTTACCTCGATATCCGTCATTTGCTTGTCAAAAAGAGCCTTATACCTTTATCTTACGCCTTGTTAAACCTACTTGGAAAAGGTAATTGAGTTTTAAAGGATGAGGGACAAAGGGTTTAGGCTTCTCTTGTTTAGTTGTCTGTTTTGGAGCCTGTGAGGACAACACTCAAGATGGTGTATCTCGAGTGTCTTGCTCGAGTATCACCTCCGGTGGCAGTTTCTTAATCTATTCAGCCTTATCTTGGCGAAGGATATTCACCCAAACTTGAATCCCTCTTTCATTCTCGACTCGAATAACTAGTTCACACCCACTTCGAAGAGTCATGGCGTTAGCGTGGTATTTCTTGGGATTTTGCACTAATTTCCCAAGGAGTTGCCCAGCAGTTTTCACTATAGGGGAGGAATCTTGTTGACTCTTAACATAGATAAGTCTTTCATTAAGTGTCTCGAGCTTACAATTACAATCGTTGTAAGATGAGGCAATCTTAGAATGTACGTCGGCGAATATATTAGTCAATTATGTAGTAAACATAACCATTGCTTCAACCTATTGAATTCTTTGTTTTACAACATCTTTCGAAAATTTCTTATAAGGAGGCATTTGCCTGAAAACATCCAAATTAGGTATCTTTACCTCTATATTCGTCATTTGCTTGTCAAAAAGAGCATTATACCTTTATGTTACGCCTTTTTAAACCTACGTGGAAAAGGTAATTGAGGTTTAAAAGGATGAGGGACAAAGGGTTTAGGCTTCTCTTGTTTAGTTTGTCTGTTTTGGAGCCTGTGAGGACAACACTAAAGATGGTGTATCTCGAGTGTCTTGCTCGAGTATCACCTCCGGTGGCAGTTTCTTAATCTATTCAGCCTTGTCTTGGCGAAGGATATCCACCCAAACTTGAATGTCTCTTTCGTTCTCGACTCGAATAACTAGTTCACACCCACTTTGAAGAGTGATGGCGTTAATGTGATATTTCTTGGGATTTCGCACTAATTTCCCAATGAGTTGCCCAACAGTTTTCACTATAGGGGAGGAATCTTGTTGACTCTTAACATAGATAAGTCTTGCATTAAGTGTCTCGAGCTTAAAGTTACAATCGTTGTAAGATGAGGCCATCTTAGAATGTACGTCGGCGAATATATTAGTAAACTATGTAGTAAACATAACCATTGCTTCAACCTATTGAATTCTTTGTTTTACAACATCTTTCGAAAATTTCTGATACGGAGGCATTAGCCTTAAAACATCCAAATTAGGTATCTTTACCTCGATATTCGTCATTTTCTTATCAAAAAGAGCATTATACCTTTATGTTACGCCTTTTTAAACCTACGTGGAAAAGGTAATTGAGGTTTAAAAGGATGAGGGACAAAGGGTTTAGGCTTCTCTTGTTTAGTTGTCTCTTTTGGAGCCTGTGAGGACAACACTCAAGATGGTGTATCTCGACTGTCTTGCTCAGTATCACCTCCGGTGGCAGTTTCTTAATTTATTCAGTCTTATCTTGGCGAAGGATATCCACCCAAACTTGAATGTCTCTTTCGTTCTCGACTCGAATAACTAGTTCACACCCACTTCGAAGAGTCATGGCGTTAGCGTGATATTTCTTGGGATTTTGCACTAATTTCCCAAGGAGTTGCCCAGTAGTTTTCACTATAGGGGAGGAATCTTGTTGACTCTTAACATAGATAAGTCTTGCATTAAGTGTCTCGAGCTTACAATTACAATCGTTGTAAGATGAGGCAATCTTAGAATGTACGTCGGCGAATGTATTAGTCAATTATGTAGTAAACATAACCATTGCTTCAACCTATTGAATTCTTTGTTTTACAACATCTTTCGAAAATTTCTGATAAGGAGGCATTAGCCTGAAAACATCCAAAATAGGTATCTTTACCTCGATATCCGTCATTTGCTTGTCAACCAGAGCCTTATACCTTTATATTACGCCTTGTTAAACCTACTTGGAAAAGGTAATTGAGGTTTAAAAGGATGAGGGACAAAGGGTTTAGGCTTCTCTTGTTTAGTTGTCTGTTTTGGAGCCTGTGAGGACAACACTCAAGATGGTGTATCTCGAGTGTCTTGCTCGAGTGTCACCTCTGGTGGCAGTTTTCTTATTCTTTTAAGCCTTATCTTGGCGAAGGTTATCCACCCAAACTTGAATGTCTCTTTCGTTCTCGAATCGAATAACTAGTTCACACCCATTTCGAAGAGTCATGGCGTTAGCGTGATATTTCTTGGGATTTTGCACTAATTTCCCAAGGAGTTGCCCAGCAGTTTTCACTATAGGGGAGGAATCTTGTTGACTCTTAACATAGATAAGTCTTGCATTACGTGTCTCGAGCTTACAATTACAATCGTTGTAAGCTGAGGCAATCTTAGAATGTACGTCGGCGAATGTATTACTCAATTATGTAGTAAACATAACCATTGCTTCATCCTATTGAATTCTTTGTTTTACAACATCTTTCGAAAATTTCTGATAAGGAGGCATTAGCCTGAAAACATCCAAAATAGGTATCTTTACCTCGATATCCGTCATTTGCTTGTCAAAAAGAGCCTTATACCTTTATCTTACGCCTTGTTAAACCTACTTGGAAAAGGTAATTGAGTTTTAAAGGATGAGGGACAAAGGGTTTAGGCTTCTCTTGTTTAGTTGTCTGTTTTGGAGCCTGTGAGGACAACACTCAAGATGGTGTATCTCGAGTGTCTTGCTCGAGTATCACCTCCGGTGGCAGTTTCTTAATCTATTCAGCCTTATCTTGGCGAAGGATATTCACCCAAACTTGAATCCCTCTTTCATTCTCGACTCGAATAACTAGTTCACACCCACTTCGAAGAGTCATGGCGTTAGCGTGGTATTTCTTGGGATTTTGCACTAATTTCCCAAGGAGTTGCCCAGCAGTTTTCACTATCGGGGAGGAATCTTGTTGACTCTTAACATAGATAAGTCTTTCATTAAGTGTCTCGAGCTTACAATTACAATCGTTGTAAGATGAGGCAATCTTAGAATGTACGTCGGCGAATGTATTAGTCAATTATGTAGTAAACATAACCATTGCTTCAACCTATTGAATTCTTTGTTTTACAACATCTTTCGAAAATTTCTGATAAGGAGGCATTAGCCTGAAAACATCCAAAATAGATATCTTTACCTCGATATCCGTCATTTGCTTGTCAAAAAGATCCTTATACCTTTATATTACGCCTTGTTAAACCTACTTGGAAAAGGTAATTGAGGTTTAAAATGATGAGGGACAAAGGGTTTAGGCTTCTCTTGTTTAGTTGTCTGTTTTGGAGCCTGTGAGGACAACACTCAAGATGGTGTATCTCGAGTGTCTTGCTCGAGTGTCACCTCTGGTGGCAGTTTCTTATTCTTTTTAAGCCTTATCTTGGCAAAGGTTATCCACCCAAACTTGAATATCTCTTTCGTTCTCGACTCGAATAACTAGTTCACACCCACTTCGAAGAGTGATGGCGTTACTGTGATATTTCTTGGGATTTGCACTAATTTCCCAAGGAGTTGCCCAACAGTTTTCACTATAGGGGAGGAATCTTGTTGACTCTTAACATAGATAAGTCTTGCATTAAGTGTCTCGAGCTTACAATTACAATCGTTGTAAGATGAGGCAATCTTAGAATGTACGTCGGCGAATATATTAGTCAATTATGTAGTAAACATAACCATTGCTTCAACCTATTGAATTCTTTGTTTTACAACATCTTTCGAAATTTTCTGATAAGGAGGCATTAGCCTGAAAACATCCAAAATAGGTATCTTTACCTCGATATCCGTCATTTGCTTGTCAAAAAGAGCCTTATACCTTTATGTTACGCCTTGTTAAACCTACTTGGAAAAGGTAATTGAGGTTTAAAAGGATGAGGGACAAAGGGTTTAGGCTTCTCTTGTTTAGTTGTCTGTTTTGGAGCCTGTGAGGACAACACTCAAGATGGTGTATCTCGAGTGTCTTGCTCGAGTGTCACCTCTGGTGGCAGTTTCTTAATCTTTTAACCCTTATCTTGGCGAAGGTTATCCACCCAAACTTGAATGTCTCTTTCGTTCTTGACTCGAATAACTAGTTCACACCCACTTTGAAGAGTGATGGCGTTAGTGTGATATTTCTTGGGATTTTGCACTAATTTCCCAATGAGTTGCCCAACAGTTTTCACTATAGGGGAGGAATCTTGTTGACTCTTAACATAGATAAGTCTTGCATTAAGTGTCTCGAGCTTACAATTACAATCGTTGTAAGATGAGGCCATCTTAGAATGTACGTCGGCGAATATATTAGTAAACTATGTAGTAAACATAACCATTGCTTCAACCTATTGAATTCTTTGTTTTACAACATCTTTCGAAAATTTCTGATACGGAGGCATTAGCCTTAAAACATCCAAATTAGGTATCTTTACCTCGATATTCGTCATTTTCTTATCAAAAAGAGCATTATACCTTTATGTTACGCCTTTTTAAACCTACGTGGAAAAGGTAATTGAGGTTTAAAAGGATGAGGGACAAAGGGTTTAGGCTTCTCTTGTTTAGTTGTCTCTTTTGGAGCCTGTGAGGACAACACTCAAGATGGTGTATCTCGATTGTCTTGCTCAGTATCACCTCCGGTGGCAGTTTCTTAATCTATTCAGCCTTATCTTGGCGAAGGATATCCACCCAAACTTGAATGTCTCTTTCGTTCTCGACTCGAATAACTAGTTCACACCCACTTCGAAGAGTCATGGCGTTAGCGTGATATTTCTTGGGATTTTGCACTAATTTCCCAAGGAGTTGCCCAGTAGTTTTCACTATAGGGGAGGAATCTTGTTGACTCTTAACATAGATAAGTCTTGCATTAAGTGTCTCGAGCTTACAATTACAATCGTTGTAAGATGAGGCAATCTTAGAATGTACGTCGGCGAATGTATTAGTCAATTATGTAGTAAACATAACCATTGCTTCAACCTATTGAATTCTTTGTTTTACAACATCTTTCGAAAATTTCTGATAAGGAGGCATTAGCCTGAAAACATCCAAAATAGGTATCTTTACCTCGATATCCGTCATTTGCTTGTCAAAAAGAGCCTTATACCTTTATATTACGCCTTGTTAAACCTACTTGGAAAAGGTAATTGAGGTTTAAAAGGATGAGGGACAAAGGGTTTAGGCTTCTCTTGTTTAGTTGTCTGTTTTGGAGCCTGTGAGGACAACACTCAAGATGGTGTATCTCGAGTGTCTTGCTCGAGTGTCACCTCTGGTGGCAGTTTCTTATTCTTTTAAGCCTTATCTTGGCGAAGGTTATCCACCCAAACTTGAATGTCTCTTTCGTTCTCGACTCGAATAACTAGTTCACACCCACTTCGAAGAGTCATGGCGTTAGCGTGGTATTTCTTAGGATTTTGCACTAATTTCCCAAGTATTTGCCCAGCAGTTTTCACTATAGGGGAGGAATCTTGTTGACTCTTAACATAGATAAGTCTTTCATTAAGTGTCTCGAGCTTACAATTACAATCGTTGTAAGGTGAGGCAATCTTAGAATGTACGTCGGCGAATGTATTACTCAATTATGTAGTAAACATAACCATTGCTTCATCCTATTGAATTCTTTGTTTTTACAACATCTTTCGAAAATTTCTGATAAGGAGGCATTAGCCTGAAAACATCCAAAATAGGTATCTTTACCTCGATATCCTTCATTTGCTTGTCAAAAAGAGCCTTATACCTTTATCTTACGCCTTGTTAAACCTACTTGGAAAAGGTAATTGAGTTTTAAAGGATGAGGGACAAAGGGTTTAGGCTTCTCTTGTTTAGTTGTCTGTTTTGGAGCCTGTGAGGACAACACTCAAGATGGTGTATCTCGAGTGTCTTGCTCGAGTATCACCTCCGGTGGCAGTTTCTTAATCTATTCAGCCTTATCTTGGCGAAGGATATTCACCCAAACTTGAATCCCTCTTTCATTCTCGACTCGAATAACTAGTTCACACCCACTTCGAAGAGTCATGGCGTTAGCGTGGTATTTCTTGGGATTTTGCACTAATTTCCCAAGGAGTTGCCCAGCAGTTTTCACTATAGGGGAGGAATCTTGTTGACTCTTAACATAGATAAGTCTTTCATTAAGTGTCTCGAGCTTACAATTACAATCGTTGTAAGATGAGGCAATCTTAGAATGTACGTCGGCGAATGTATTAGTCAATTATGTAGTAAACATAACCATTGCTTCAACCTATTGAATTCTTTGTTTTACAACATCTTTCGAAAATTTCTGATAAGGAGGCATTAGCCTGAAAACATCCAAAATAGATATCTTTACCTCGATATCCGTCATTTGTTTGTCAAAAAGATCCTTATACCTTTATATTACGCCTTGTTAAACCTACTTGGAAAAGGTAATTGAGGTTTAAAATGATGAGGGACAAAGGGTTTAGGCTTCTCTTGTTTAGTTGTCTGTTTTGGAGCCTGTGAGGACAACACTCAAGATGGTGTATCTCGAGTGTCTTGCTCGAGTGTCACCTCTGGTGGCAGTTTCTTATTCTTTTAAGCCTTATCTTGGCAAAGGTTATCCACCCAAACTTGAATATCTCTTTCGTTCTCGACTCGAATAACTAGTTCACACCCACTTCGAAGAGTGATGGCGTTACTGTGATATTTCTTGGGATTTGCACTAATTTCCCAAGGAGTTGCCCAACAGTTTTCACTATAGGGGAGGAATCTTGTTGACTCTTAACATAGATAAGTCTTGCATTAAGTGTCTCGAGCTTACAATTACAATCGTTGTAAGATGAGGCAATCTTAGAATGTACGTCGGCGAATATATTAGTCAATTATGTAGTAAACATAACCATTGCTTCAACCTATTGAATTCTTTGTTTTACAACATCTTTCGAAATTTTCTGATAAGGAGGCATTAGCCTGAAAACATCCAAAATAGGTATCTTTACCTCGATATCCGTCATTTGCTTGTCAAAAAGAGCCTTATACCTTTGTTACGCCTTGTTAAACCTACTTGGAAAAGGTAATTGAGGTTTAAAAGGATGAGGGACAAAGGGTTTAGGCTTCTCTTGTTTAGTTGTCTGTTTTGGAGCCTGTGAGGACAACACTCAAGATGGTGTATCTCGAGTGTCTTGCTCGAGTGTCACCTCTGGTGGCAGTTTCTTAATCTTTTAACCCTTATCTTGGCGAAGGTTATCCACCCAAACTTGAATGTCTCTTTCGTTCTTGACTCGAATAACTAGTTCACACCCACTTTGAAGAGTGATGGCGTTAGTGTGATATTTCTTGGGATTTTGCACTAATTTCCCAATGAGTTGCCCAACAGTTTTCACTATAGGGGAGGAATCTTGTTGACTCTTAACATAGATAAGTCTTGCATTAAGTGTCTCGAGCTTACAATTACAATCGTTGTAAGATGAGGCCATCTTAGAATGTACGTCGGCGAATATATTAGTAAACTATGTAGTAAACATAACCATTGCTTCAACCTATTGAATTCTTTGTTTTACAACATCTTTCGAAAATTTCATATACGGAGGCATTAGCCTTAAAACATCCAAATTAGGTATCTTTACCTCGATATTCGTCATTTTCTTATCAAAAAGAGCATTATACCTTTATGTTACGCCTTTTTAAACCTACGTGGAAAAGGTAATTGAGGTTTAAAAGGATGAGGGACAAAGGGTTTAGGCTTCTCTTGTTTAGTTGTCTCTTTTGGAGCCTGTGAGGACAACACTCAAGATGGTGTATCTCGACTGTCTTGCTCAGTATCACCTCCGGTGGCAGTTTCTTAATCTATTCAGCCTTATCTTGGCGAAGGATATCCACCCAAACTTGAATGTCTCTTTCGTTCTCGACTCGAATAACTAGTTCACACCCACTTCGAAGAGTCATGGCGTTAGCGTGATATTTCTTGGGATTTTGCACTAATTTCCCAAGGAGTTGCCCAGTAGTTTTCACTATAGGGGAGGAATCTTGTTGACTCTTAACATAGATAAGTCTTGCATTAAGTGTCTCGAGCTTACAATTACAATCGTTGTAAGATGAGGCAATCTTAGAATGTACGTCGGCGAATGTATTAGTCAATTATGTAGTAAACATAACCATTGCTTCAACCTATTGAATTCTTTGTTTTACAACATCTTTCGAAAATTTCTGATAAGGAGGCATTAGCCTGAAAACATCCAAAATAGGTATCTTTACCTCGATATCCGTCATTTGCTTGTCAAAAAGAGCCTTATACCTTTATATTACGCCTTGTTAAACCTACTTGGAAAAGGTAATTGAGGTTTAAAAGGATGAGGGACAAAGGGTTTAGGCTTCTCTTGTTTAGTTGTCTGTTTTGGAGCCTGTGAGGACAACACTCAAGATGGTGTATCTCGATTGTCTTGC
>JAKUCM010006732.1:0-16626 GCA_023374145.1 Lepidium sativum | reverse complement strand
GAGAGAGAGAGAGTCTCTCTCAACAACAACAACGGAGGAGGAGGAAAAGAGAGAATCTCTCTCAACAACAACAACGGAGGAGGAGGAAAAGAGAGAGATTCTCTCTTTTCCTCCTCCTCCGTTGTTGTTGTTGAGAGAGACTCTCTCTCTCTCTCTCTCTTTTTTTTTTTTTTTTTTTTTTTTTTTTTTTAGGTTTGAAAGTCTTTGTTATAGATTTTTCATATGTCTTAAAACATTAGTATTGTATGTTAAGTTATGCTTAGTTATGTAAATGTATATATACATATTTTTTTTTTTTTTTTTTTTTTTTTTTTTTTTGTTGAGAGAGAGTCTCTCTCTCTCTCTCTCTCAACAACAACAACGGAGGAGGAGGAAAAGAGAGAGACTCTCTCTCAACAACAACAACGGAGGAGGAGGAAAAGAGAGAGATATGTATATATACATTTACATAACTAAGCATAACTTAACATACAATACTAATGTTTTAAGACATATGAAAAATCTATAACAAAGACTTTCAAACCTACAACAGTAAATTTAAATTGATAACGCATAATAAAGTAAGTGACAACACATGCAAGCTCAAACTTACATATGTTGGGAGGTAAACATACAACAAAGAAGAATATCTTACAACTTTAAACCTACGATGAACTAGAAAATAAACCTACAATAAAGGAGAACTAAGTCAATAATGAAGAAATACACAAATGTAGAGAACAATTATATCCAAAGTTCAACATAACAAAAACCTACAATGAAGAACACGATGAAAACCTACAACGAAGCACACGACAAAAACTATAACAAAGATTCTTTAAACCTACAACACACAAAACATAAACCTGCAAAATATGAGAACTAAATCGACAATGCCTAAAAGATAAATCTACAAAACTGAAGGATATCTTGCAATAATAAAACCTACAATAAACTAGAAAACAAACCTACAATAAAGGATAACTAAGTTGATAACAAAAAATACACAAACTTAGAAAACGATTGTATCCAAAATTCAACACAACAAAAACCAACGAAGCACACAACAAAAACCTACAAGAAAGATTCTTTAAAGCAACAACGCATACAAAACCTAAGAAATAGGAGAATTATGTTGAGAAAAAAAGAAAGAATAAATCTACAGTGCTTTAGAGATAAACCTACAAATCTGAGGGATATCTTGCAAAGTTAAACCTACATAGAAACAAAACTAAATTAACAACGAAGACGAACACAAACCTACAAAACAAATGATTTTAAAGTTCCAAACAAGAAATGTAAAATAAACATACAACGAAGGCTTTAGAACTTTACAAAAGAGAAATGTTAAACCGACAAAGCACGCAAAAGAAACCTACATAACAACAAAATTAAGTCAAGAAAGTAGAACTTGTAAACCTAGGATTCATGAGATATAAACCTACAACAAAGAAATATTTAATTGATATGAAACAATACATAAACCTAACCAAAGAGAATAAGTAAGCCAACAAAGAAGAAAATAAAAACTTAAAAAATATGATGACAAAACCTACAAGGAAGTCAGAAATTTGAACTCTCTGCAAACTTGGAACCTCTCATTAATGTCAGTTTCGTAAAGAAATTATGATTTAAGGAAATATGGATAAAATAGTATTATTCAAGAACAAAAAATTAGTATTGTAATTTTTAAAGATAAAGACTATTTTAATAATTACACGATTATATAAGACTAGTATAGTAAATCACCCGAATATATATTGTGCATTTCATATATGTATATATTATGCACTTCATATATGCAATAATAGGAAGAAACGTCGAAGAATATGCTACACCTATAGACTTACACAAGTATCTAATTATGCTAAACTTTGGGGTCATACACCTGATAGCACTAGAGAAAATTTCCAATTATAAGTAGCATTTGGCATAAAAAGCTCTAATTTCAACGATATTGTTTCTTTTCCTATAAATTTGGGCATCAATGTAAATCAGAGGGA
Source organism: Lepidium sativum (assembly GCA_023374145.1). Classification (NCBI taxonomy): domain Eukaryota; kingdom Viridiplantae; phylum Streptophyta; class Magnoliopsida; order Brassicales; family Brassicaceae; genus Lepidium; species Lepidium sativum. The sequence continues at coordinate 14,644 of JAKUCM010006732.1, read as the reverse complement.
GTTTTATTTCTAGAGCTATAATATATAGGTACTAGGGAATGGTAAGTATATTCATTTATGAAAACCGAAAAGATAAGTGTATATTTTTCAGATAAACACATATCATAAACAACTCTAACACATTGGAGTTTTTTAATTTATGATGGAGATACGATCTCAAATTTGCACAAACTCAAAATAACTCTTCATTCGTTTATAGCGGTCGAACACGTATGTGAGCTTTTGGAACCAATAGTAATGAGTTTTGATAAACACATCCTCAATACAAAGAGGTGTTGAGCAAAAGGTTTTATCCCAAATGTGGATACGATTAGGGTCTAAATACCTTGTAAAAGAAAGTAACATTCTCAAAGATTTAATAATCAATCGGTATCCAAAATGTTATGCATGATGCCCACTAACATGACTAAGTCCTCAAAAAAGCCAACTTAAATAGGCCATTAATGAGAGAGAAAAGAACTTCTGTAGATAAATCCAAGTCTTATTTGATGATCTAAATATCAGGTAATATCTTATTTTAATATGTCAAAATCTCACCAGAAAGGTCATGTCCGACAAGCCCAACTAAATGTGGTTATCGGATGAATCTTTGATGGCTGACAATCAAACTGGAACTCAACGTTTTGGATAAAAGAGAAGTGATCTTGCCTGAAAATTTAGACGGAAATAAGGACTTGACGTGGGATAACATCTTACGGGTGAACCCGCAGCTGACAACACATTGATATTTATTGTATATATATATATATATATATCAACTAATAAATAATAAATAAAATTATATAGTTTTAAAACATATAATCAAAAATTTTCAAAAAAAAATATTATTCTAAATAATATTATTAAAATTTTAATATATAGTTTATTTTTTTGTTACTAATTTACATGAGTTTTATTCTGGTAACTATATTTTATATTATATATTTATACTTTTACTTTTTTTATTTTATTTTATAAATTTAAAGAAAAAAACACTGATCACTACAACTGTTCTTTTGTTAGTCGCTAAATCAAAAATCAATTATAATGACTATAAAAAGAACAAAAAATCAAATTCTTGTCACTAGTCCTTTGTTGTTATAACAACCACAAAGAAAAACAAAATCAATTTGTAATTAGTGAAATTTTAGAAAAACAAAATCAATTTGTAATTAGTGAAATTTTAGAGTAATACTAACTCTACATCAAATAGTGGGGGAATTATAAATATGTCTTAGTGTATAAAATGTAAGTAGAGGTGTTTCTCTTTCGTCAATAGCTCTTTGACTAATGATTTACGAGCATAACAATCTTATATATATATATAAAAGCTGTTATATAAAAGTTTAAAACTAATAAATATTTAATAAAAACACCTCATAAAAGTTAATAAAAATATATTGGATATAATTCGATTGTTGATTCAGTTTCGATTTAAAAATACATATATTTAAATCCTATTTGCAGTATTTTTTAGGTTTGGTTCTTCTAATTCGGTATAACAAATTTTTTTGTTTATAACTTATTCAGATATTTTTTTAATTTGGGTTATGGTTCGGTTTGATATAAATAACAAATTCAAATTTAAATATTTTTATATGAATATTTAGAAAAATTCTGAAAAGCTAAAATTTGGTTTCAATTCAAAAATTTTGGTGCATAAATTTTGGACCCGTTTAAATATTTTATCTATTCGACACGTCTAATTCGGATAAAAATATTTCGGGTTTCAAACATAATAAAATAATTAAATTTACGTTATAATAAAGATATAATTCTAATATAATTGAAAGAGAAAACGATACCTGACAATCAAAACAATATCTAACATGTCATGACAATTTGAATATTAAAGAATAATATAATATTGAATTATAACCCGAATTAAGCAAACCATGAAATAAGAGAATTGTGGATAAAAAAACTGAAAATCAAAACATAATTCATATACATGAAAAGTAAAGCACATTAGACGACAAAAAGAAAAGAAGAGACGGAGAAAGAAGCTGGAAACAAGAATCTAATTACCAATAGAACCCAAAGTCATAAATAAAGTACCAATTGAAACTATTTTCACATTTAGCTTTATTTATTTTTTCATTTTTGATTGAACATTTAGTTTATGTCTTTAAATTGAGAAAATGGCAACGGTCGCATAAGACCATTTTTAACAGTCGCATAAGAACATTTAGCTTATGTATTTAAGTTGGAACAGTCGCATTTCACCATTTTTTAATTAAACATTTCATTTGACAAACATTTGTCATGTTAAAGCAAAACTAACTAGTTGATTGTGATGAAATTTCCTATATATACAGAAAAAGTTATTCATGTACTATTTGAATATTTACAAGAAACCTAAAACTGGACAATATCCCAAATATCATATAATCCGAGTTTTTTTAGGGATCATCACTATTCTCAAATACTGAGTATTTATTGTGGAAAGTTCTTAAAGAGATTGATAGAAAAAGTTGCCCATAAATTTTGTAATATATTTGAAAAGCAAAAAATGAAGGTGGCAGCATTAAAGATTTTACTGGAAACGAAAACCATCAGGAATACTTCAACATAGGTGATGTTAGATCATAAGGCAGAGCTCATATGCAGATTTCTCTCGATACTTCCCATTTTTACAGGATACATATACTTTGTAGACACATTATAAAAAGACTATAATCTGTACTAAGACTATGCTGGGTTTGTTTCCCAAATGTGATTGGTGTCGCTAGTATGGGCGGTCATAGTATTAAAAGAAATCTCTCCTCCCTTCACTCCGAATTTGAGGCTCTATCATGGGCAATGACTAGTCTGATCACCCTTCAAATATCAGAGCTGAAATTTACAACGGATTATTCAATACTCAAGAAGATGTTATACTACCGAGAGTCTTGGCCAAATTTTCAACTTTACCTAAAAAATTGCTTTAATTTTAAGAGTTTGTTTAGTGTATGTTGTTTAATCCATCATTCTCTAAACAATAGAATAGATTTTTTGGCATGTAGTGTTAATTAGAGGATTATTTAGAGATCATTTTTTGTACAGAATGTACCTTCGCTCTAGTTAAGACAGTTTTAATATTGTGTAAAGTTGATACAAATTAATATATATATATATATATATATATATATCAAAGCTATTTCCATTTTGGACAAGTAAACTATCTTGATTTTTAATTATTATATACCACCTCTATCTGATTTCATAACTAGCTTTATAATTTTTTTTATAGATTATAAGATGTTTTAAGTATTTTATGGAAAATTAAATTTATTTTATTTTTTGACTATTAATATTCTGTCATCTTTTATATAATTGGTGAAATTATATTAATATAAAACATAAAATAATTGGTCAAGAACATGTAGATTTGTGGTGTGTTCTTTTTACAAATTTTCAAAGTATCAAAATTTGAATCCATATTTGGAGCAAAATAATGATATAAAAATTATTAGACCAATTGACAAAAAACCGAAGAAGTATAAAATAATTTAATGAGAAAAATTAAAATTTATAATTTTGGTTGTTTTTAAATAAAAGTTCTTATATTTTGAAACAGATCTAGCATATAACAACAATGTTTCTTAATTAAACACATCATTAACAACGTCAAACTATAACTACCAAGCAAATTATACTGTTAATATAGTTTTTTCCCAATAATACACATCAAATTGGATTGGTTTATTTGCTACTAGTCAATAAATCCGTTTGAAATTAGCAGTTGAACTTATTGTTTGTAAACAACTTATTTATGACTATTTGAAAACGATTGTCACTTATTTTTTATAAATAAACAACTATAATTTATGAATTGAAGTTAATAATTAATCCAATAATAAATTTTCTTCAATAATTTAGGTACCATAATATATAAAAATTATATGCATCTATATATATATATATATTTCAATAAGTTAGAATCTGAAGCAACAAATAACGGAACATATATTATAACTATTCATAATGAAATTGTATATATGTTATGTATAACGAAATGCCCATTTTTTCAAGTGGTTGTTTCTAATGGTGTCACGAATCAGAACCATCACTATTTTTTTTTTACCTAAGAAATAAGGCTCACAAAATTCGAAGTCGAGACTACTTTTTATTTTTGGTTTAGGTTCCATTTCATTTGGTAGTTACTAACTCCCATGCGAACAATCCGTTACCGGAAAATTTTGAGGATTGGAACTGGAGGTTGTAGGGTTGGTTTAGTCAATCTCTCTCAAAAGTTAGTTTCTGAGAAAAAGAACAACAAAAAAGAAGTTATGAAACACGTACGAGAAAAACTAACGTGATAAACATGATATACTAGAGACATGATCAAGCATTTTTTCTCTACTGTATATTATAAAGCATTTCTTGCATCAAGTATGTATGTGTTATGTAAGTATTAGTGGCATGCCTGGATGATCTTTTATGCACATGAAGAACATCAAGTAGATCTTCTTATTAATCTATATTATAAAATAAGGACGTATAACTTTCCACTTAAAATCTTAATGAATTTATATCTAATATATGTTAGTATATATGTATATTATATGTTTGTTAAAAATAATTTATTAAATAATTTTTGGTTCGTTTAATTTACATTCGGTCCTATTCGATTTGGATCAAGTAATTTCATATAAAATTTTATTTTATTTAGATTATTTTATATTATGGTTTAAATTTATTTTTAGATTTAGGGTTTAAGGTTTAAAATTTTAAAAAGAAATTTTAAATAATTATTTTATAAACATTATTTTGTGTTGTTACTATGCAAAGTTATCGTTATTAAAAAAGTACAGTGAGTATATTTATATATATAGTGAATTTGTATATAAATGAATTGCAAGGACATTCAAAAATCCCTCAAAGTTAAAAAAACACAATTAAAGTTGTGTAGAGAAAACATAATGGTGAGTGTGACTAGGTTAATGAAGAAGAGTGTGATGGACACCATTAGGTCTAACGTCGGAGATAAAGGACGGCTGCCTAATCCTTTTTTTATGTCGTGTGTGATGGAAACCTCGAGTGGTATCAGTAAGGTATGTGGTTCGAAGGATGGAATTAGCGGTAATGGATTGGTGAACATGGGAGGGTTTTTGGCCGTAGACAAAAATGTTGTGGATTCAACCATAATTGTTGCATGTGAAAGAGATCGACCACTCTTATCACATCCAACATGGTCCATATCATATCCTTTTACCATTTTAGGTCAAGGATCATAGATTAATATGGAGTCTGCAGGTGTATCGATTTCGTGTGATTATGCTAAAGGTAGGGATTTGGCTTCAATGGGAGATTATATGGCCTTGGAGAAGAGTGTTCTAGAGTTAGCCATGATTGAATCGAGTGAATGAGATAGGTCAATATTATCACTTCCAACATGGTCCGCAATTGTGACAACTTTCGTATCATGTAGAGGCTTGGCTCCAACTAGACACATCTCAGATGCTTTTGTTAATGTTAGGGTTCATACAGAATATCTGAATGGTAGATTTGGTGAAGCTCGTATATTTGTTGATGATGAGGTGATGAGGGGAGGGAGGGGGACAAATAAATCTAACTTCTAACGATTTATTTGGTATATTATGAAAAAATTTATGATTGATATTTGGTTTTTTTGAGACAAATGCGGAAGGGGATAAAGCTCATGCTATTTGTCAGAGTCTTGGCTTTGATCAGTCCTTTCAGATTGATGCTATCAGACAGAGTGGTGGTTTATGGTTTCAAATAGATACTTGATGTATCATGGGATCGAAACATATCCACTTCTGATGCACTTAAGCGCCTTCAGTCGCAACTGAAAAGATGGAATCATGATATTTTTGGTAACATCCATCTCCGAAAGTCCCAGTTATTAAACTCGATTTCAATGTTGCAATCATGGATTCTTCAGTCTCTTTCAGACGAGCTATTGGTAGAAGAGGAGAAAGTTAATAAATTACCTGATGAGGTCCTTGAGCAAGAAGAAACTCTTTGGTTTCAAAAGTCCAGGGAAAAGTGGATTACTTTGGATGAAAGAAATACAAGTTTTTCATACTTTTACGATTATATGAAGAAGGAGAAACAAGATCGAGATGTTACAAGACATGAATGGTCCATGGTGTTTTGATCTTGTCAAACTTGAAGGTTTAGCTCTGTATTTGTATAAGAATTTTTACTCTATGGATGATGTAGAACATATAGTACTCACTCATCCTCATGTCATTTTCATGTATTTCTGCATTAGACGGAGCACATTTGATGTGTACTTTCTCAACTGGAAATTGAACAATCTGTTTAAGCTATGAGAAAATTCAAGACACCGAGCCGTGATGGTTTCCAACCGGTTTCTTACCAGAAATGTTGGGATATCGGTGGCGCTTTGGTTGTAAAATTTAATATTGATTTCTTCGCTACATGGATTTTACCGCCTAAAGCTAATAATGTCTTGTTGGTTCCTATTGTGAAAATGCATAAACCAGACAATATTCGACAATTCCGTCCTATAAGTCTTTGCAATGTTTTATTCAAAATCATTACTAAAACTCTTGTAGGCAAGTTAAAGCGGGTTATGCCTAAGCTTAGAGGTTCGACTCAATCAACTTTTATACCGGGAAGGCTTGGCATTGATAATATTGTTGTACTGCAAGAAATAGTTCATTCTATGTGAAGGAAGAAAGGCTGCAAAAGGAAGGATGGTTCTTAAACTAGATTTGTAAAAGGCCTATGGTGGGGTCAAATGAGATTTTTAATAAGATACTCTACATGCGACTATGTTTTCAGACGAATGGGTAAATTGGATAATGCTGGGTTTTAGGTGCTTCGATGATGTTGATTTGGAATGGAAAGAAGACGGATTCCTTTATACCGCATCGTGGATTATGAAAAAGTGATCCACGCTCTCCTTATTTATTTGTGTTGTGCATGGAACGTCTTTCTCATCTTGTGGATCAATCGGATGCTGCGAAAAAGTGATAACCTATATGTCTCTCTAAAGGTGGCCCGTTTCTTTCACATATGTGTTTTGCTGATGACTTGATTTTATTTGTTAAATCATAAGTAAGTCAAATCAAGATTCTTTGTGGTGTTTGGATCAATTATGTATGTGGTATGGCCAGCGAGAAAGTCTAGAAAAGTCTAAGATCTTCTTCTCTCGGAACATCAGCCGCTAATTGATGAATGATATTAGTAATGAGAGTGGAATTCAACCAACTAAAGAGCTTGGTACGAATTTTGGTATGTCGGTCCTCCATAAGACTACTAATAAAGATACATTTGGTGAGATTTTGGAGCGTGTACCCTCGCGATTAGCAAGGTGGAAAAGCAAATGTCTCAATTTGGCGGGAAGCTTGACACTTACTAAAGCGGTTCATTCTTCTATATATATTCATATAATGAGCACGATTATCCTCCCAAATTAGCTCTTAATAAACTTGATACACTTTCTCAGACCTTTATGTGGGGAGGAACACTCGAACAGAGGAAAACGGATCTTGTTTCATGGGATAATGTTTGTCGTCCTAAATGTTAGTTTGGGAATTCAAAAATTGAGACTATGAACAAATCATTAGTGTTGAAAATGAGATATCAACTTATCAATGATATTAGCGGCTTAGGAAAAATGTAGTTATGCACAAATATAAACTACATTCTATTAGTATAATGTCATGGTATAATCCAAGTGGTATGTGGTCACCGATATGGTGGAGTATTATGTGCAGTCTTCAAGATGTTTTTCCAAGTGGTATGTGGTAACAAAGATGCCTTTGCTTGAGTTTGCGGATGGTTGTCTTCCAGGTCATGAACTTAATTTTCTCACATGTGATTTATGGTCAGCTGAGTCCGGTTGGAATGTATCCAAAATCAAGTTTTTCATCCATGAGCCGATTTTCTTACCCCTATTACCTATCGTGATCAATCAAATCATGGGCTCCAAGGACTGTTTATCTTGGACTGGGTCTTTGAATGGCTAATTCTCCGTTAAGTCTTCCTATTCTTTGATGTTTCAGAATACATAACCTCCTCGTCCTAACATGGGTTTATTCTTTGAATAAATTTGGAAAGTGTTGATACTAGAAAGGATTCAAACATTTCTTTGGCTTACTTCCAATCACACCTTGATGAAAAATGAGGGGCGTATGCATTGTCACTTGAGTGACTTGGTGATTTGTCAAGTGTTAGAGGAGGTTTTGAATCAATTTTACATGTTCTTCTGGATTTCCATGTGGCTCACGGACTTTGGAATTGCCTTGCTCCATGCCAATTTTGGTTTTTATTCTTCTCTATGACTTTGTATGAATGGTTGTTTACCAATTTTTGCCATCTTGATATTGTTGATCATTGTCCATGGCCGATTTTGTTCACTGTACTGCTATGGTTGTGTTGAAAATGGTGATGAAAGTACATATTTGGTTCGAATGAAGTATGTCGAGATTGGGTTCCTTCGTTAAGAGTCTTGGGTCATAAATAGTGGCTGCGAATCAAGTGGTTGTACGTGAGCATGTGCGACCCTTGAAAGTGAAGAGGCAAATCTTGTGGTTGAGACCTTCAGGTTTGTGGTCAAAGATGAATATTGATGTTCTTGAGGATAGTACATGAGCTTGGCAACAAGGCCTTGCTCTAAATGAGGGAATATGTTCAACACCTTTGGCAGAACTTTGGGGTGTTTACAATGGTGTTTATATTGTGTGGGATAGGAGGATCGATCATCTTGAGCTCGAGGTTGAATCGGAACTGGTTGTAAGCTTTCAGAAGACATGATTTGAAGTTACTCACCCCTTGTCTTTCCTGGTACGTTTGTGCCATAGATTTTTATCTAACGACTGGATAGTCTGTGTTTCACATGTATATAGGGAATTTAACCGTCTATCTGATGGGTTGCCTAACTATGTTTTTTGCTTCCCTTGGGGTTCCGCTTGTTACCAGAACTGCTAGATGATGTTATTGCTTTAGTTTTGGATGACATTATCGGGGTTTCTTTTGCCCAGAACGTTTGTTTTATTTTTTTTGTTTTAAATAAAGTTTTTGAGAAGCTCTTTACTTTTTTTTCTCGACCAAACAAAAAAAAAAATCCTTAATAACTTCTTCTATATAATAACTTTTTTAATAAAACTAATTTTGTTCATTTACTTGGTTTAAGCATTAAAGGTTCAATTTTTTTCATTCAACTATTGTTCATTCACTTGGGTTTAGACATCCAACTGGTTATTATGGTTTGATTTACTAATTTTGTTCATTCACTTGGTTTAAGCATCCTATTAAGGTTTTATTTTTTTTCATTCAAGTATTGTTATAATCATTCATCTAAGCTGAGACATCCAAATGTTTAATTTAGGATATAGTATTTAGTTTGATTTACTTATTTTGATTATTTCATTGAGTTTAGACATCCAATTAAAGTTTAGTTTTTTTTTCATCCAAAATTTAATATATTCATTTTTTTGAATTTATGTATTTATTGAGTATTTTTAAGGTATACTTTAAGCTTACTAAATTTGGTCACTCATTTGGTTTATAAATTATTTTTATAAGTTCTTATAAGATAACTTATATTTTTTTTAATAAACTTTTATAAGATAACTTATAAAAAATTATTTATAAGGTTTTATAAGATCTTTCATAAAAATTATAAATGTTAAAACAAAATTTTAAGATGATAAAAAAATATGACGGGAAAATTTTCATAAATATCCGAACAAATTTTAGAAAGAATAATATAAGGATATTTTTTAATTTTTTAATGATAAAATATTTTCTGAAACTTTTTTTAAAAAATGGATAATGTTAAAAAATGTGTTCATTTTTGCAATTGCCTTTTTGATATATGTTCGTTCTTTCTATAACGCATGATATATAGTGTATTGAAATTCAAAATATTCTACATAATAGAATTTTTTTTTTTTATGAAAATGACCTTAGAATGATGTCGGATATAAACATTAGATGTTATTAGAAATTAATATTTTCTTTAAAAAATATATGAGGATAATTTAGGGAAAAAATGTCACGAAATTACATTTAATATTGTTCTAACCATATATGTTAAATATATCTTTGACATTACTATTTCAATATCACAAATTTATTGTTCACCGTAAAAGTTTTGGACTTGTATTTTAATTTCGATAAATAAAGTAGATACAATTATATTCTTTTACATATTATTTGTAAAAGATTCAAAGATAGATGCAACGTAGGCATAAATGCCTAAATGGTGGAATAAAGGATATGTATCTCGTGCCTTGCTACAATTAGTTTCATTTATTAAAATAATTGATATATGATTTTGTTCGTTTCATAGAATAGTTAATGTTCCTTATTGGTATAAACCTAAAATTAGGAAACTTTTGTCAATAAATAAACTAAGTTTCCTGTCCAAGCAATAATTAATACGGAATCTATTTACATTAAGCGTTGATTGGAATAGTTTCGTGAACGATAACACAATGTTTAGCTGTTTCATTTATTATGATATATTTTGTTACCATTTATATTCATTTATTTTACATTTTCTTGGAAACTTATAGTAACTAGGTTAAAATTAAATTAAAATATCTCACATCTTCTATATAAGTTTGACGTGAAACATTACTCAATTCATCGAAAAACATAAATAAAACCATTAATTACTATCGATTGAAAGAAAACATGGTTCTTAATTCCATTGTTGTTCTTAAACCAACAAGTCAACAATGGACAAGCAAAATCAAGATCATTCAACTCTCTGGGAAGCCTTTACTAAAGAGTATGCCACACAAGTAAAATAGATTTTGTTGATGATTAAGTAATTTATTATATATCAATTTAGTAGTATACGAACTTATAATTTATTCAAAATTTTAACAAAAAACCCATTTGTTATTTTTTAGGCTTAAAAATACATAATACCGTTAAAAATATATGATTGGGAAATTTGGTCATTTTTTACAAGACGGAAATATTGAGATAATTATTAACTTCCAAGTATATCCATCAACTGGTTCTTTCAAAACAAGTTTTCATACCTAATTTTTTGCCAAATAAATTATGTGCTCTAGAATTTGTAGATTACAATGACTTACTTGCCAAAAATCTCGATGATAATTATCTAATTGGTGAGTTTTATAATTCTATTGCTTTATTTTTTTACTTTTTCATTTTATAATTTAAAATCTAAATTCTAAATAAGTAAATAAATCAAATTAAAAATATTTCCTTAATTTTGGCTAATTTTATAAGCTTACAACCTGTTTTGAATAAATTATGACGATTCATTCTGCATAATTTTAGCTAATTTTATAAAGTTATTTATAAAAAATAAAATTTTTATATGTTTTAAAGAATAGTTATATGTTTCAAATATAGTCAAACACCTAAATTTGTATTAAATAATTATCATCGTTAGATTAGTATTTACAACTATTATAGTCAAACACCTAAAGATATGTTAAATGGTAACTAAAAAAAAGAAATATTTCTATAAAATATAGAGGGAAATATGCTTGTTATTGAATTCGGTTGTATATATATAATTTAAAACATACTAATTGTTAATGTTCCATACTAATAAATTTTTTTTATGAAAATGATCTTGCAATAATGTATTATATTAAATTATATGCATTATAAATACATAATATATCAAAGAAAACAAAATGTAATAAACACATATAAGCATAAATATTCTGTTTTCAAAATAGCAATTATTAAATAATAAACTTATGACTTTTTCTATATTATCATGATACAATTGTCGATCTTTAGTAAAATATTTTTCTACTTTGATATTAAACATTTTTACCTTTTATATTATCCTTATATTTTAATATAATCGAAATGCAATAATAATATATTCTAAAACTAAAAATGAAATGTGATAAAAACATATACCATATTTATTTAAATAATATCTAATAACATTAATTCATAGAGAAAAATATCAGTATTTGTTTATTGTAAACACAAATCAAAATTTTATCTACCATTTATAAACAGTTATTAGTATTTATAATATATAACTATACCAACTAAAAAGATATAGACCATTTGAGCGATTATATTTTTCATGTGCATGAAATTATTTGTTTTATAAAAACAATATTTTAAACCAAATCTAATTAATATAATTATCAATATTTTCAAATTAAAATATTGTTTGAGATATGATTTTGAAACCAACAATCACACATTGTATCAACTAATATTTCTTATTAATATTATATTTTTTTTTGTCAACTCAATATTTCATTCATGAATTGCTCGTTATAACACTTGAAGTATTAGCCATTTCTCTAACATTATGCGCCAGAGAATCTGATTTATAATTCAAAGAATGGGGAAATACATGTAGGAAAAAGATGCTAAAGAAATAAAGAATAGAAAAATTAATTCTATATTCATTTTGAATATCTTATTAACATTTCTGTCCATCAATTAAAGAATAGAAATTTATAAAATAGAAACGATCGATGTTAATTTTTTAATTGCATTAGTTAAGTTAATATTGTTAATCAAAATATATATATATATATATAACTGATTTAAGTTAACTTAAAAATTGATTATTGTGAACACGGGTCTAACTAAAAAGATAAATGAACACGAGTCTAAAAACTTAAATGAATGTTGGTTTAAAAATAGAAATAACATGAGTATAAAAACTTAAATGAATATGGATTGCCGAGGACAGGTGCCCCAGTGGTGTCGTCACTTTGCAAAACTAGTAGGCTAGTTGACAAAAAATGAATATGGGTCTAAAAACTTAAATATAACAACAGATATATATATATATATATATATATCTAAATGAACATAAATCTAAAAATTTAAATAACATGTGTATGAGAACCAAAATAAATGAGTTAAAAAAAACTAAATATTAATATTGTTTGAAAGCATGTCATACTCATCTCAAAATATGACAATATATATACTATTTCCTTTTAAATTTTGAGTATCTTAGTTTATGGTATTTCTTGTTTACTAAAAATTATAAATTTATGGCAAACAAACAAACTTTTTATTTTAAAACTAAACAAATATCAAGGGATCGAAATCCCACCGCCTATTAGCATTAGCTATGAAAGTGACCTATAGTCTATTGGCAGATAGTAAATCCTCTAAATGCTGACACACTTGCAGATCCAGAGATCAAGTCATACCGCCTACGTTATGTAGGAATTTGGTTAATGGGCCAACTATTTGTAGCCCAATATGGACAAGAAAATCTTAAGCAAACATAGGTTTAACAACATAAATGAGCACGAGTTACAAAACCCAAATAAACATGGGTCTAAAGAACTTAAATGACCACATATATAAAAAGATAAATGAGCATATACAAATCTACAAACTTAAATAACCATGTCTAACAACCTAGATAAATACGAATCAAACAAATTATGTAATGTATCAAAACCTTAATAAACATGAATCCAAAAAATATATTTTGTGAACAACATGAATCATCAATATTAACTAATTTTTAATATATTAAGTATATTTAAATAATAAATCAGATATACAAATCAAGTCATAAAATAAATAAAAGGCAAACAAATATCACATACGTACATAGTATAAATAACTATAAATGTGTATATATAGAAAATAAATAATTTTGTACACCACATAGCTAATAATCTAATTGATTAATTATAAGTATAATTTTTCTAGCTAGAGAAAACGTACTGAGAAAAGAATAAAGTGTAAGTGAAAAAACCACAAGATAACAAACTTTTATTAAATGATAAAAGTTAAAGTCGTATATTCAATGTTATCATTCAGATAAGTAATCTCTTCTTTTAAAAAATTTCTCTTCAGAATCTCTCAATAATCTCATATAAGAAATATATAATACAGTAACAAAAGAAAAAAACCTCTTCTATCAAAATAACTCACACAAACTTATATCATTTTAGAATAATTCACTAAACAAAATCACATAATAACACAAGGATTTGGTTCCTCTACTACAACACGAGAGTAAGTACATGGTTGATAATAATAATCTCCACAGGGAGCACTGTATTGGTATTGTTGGTAGTATTGAATCGGATATACAAATCCTTCTGCCGGTTTAGCTGGTTCAGATTTTTTTTCAGGTGGTTTAACATCTTCAACCGAAACAATCACTGCATTACATATTTTTCTTAGTTTCATCACAATAATAGATACATCAACTTCACCAACTATTGTGAATGTTCCAGCTTTGTCATCCACTGCTACAGAATTAACTCCTATAGTAAGAAAAAAAACACATGAATTAATGTTTATTTTCACAACCATATCATATTGTGAAAATTTAATAAATATTTTATAAAATATACCTGCAAATCCAGAAACTTTCACTAATGCTTTCCTCCTGATTTTTGCTTCCTGAATGCTCAATTGCAATACAGATTTCTGTCATTATAAACGGGAGAAGTCAGTATGATATGGTTGTGAAAATAAACATTAATTCATGTGTTTTTTTTCTTACTATAGGAGTTAATTAAACGGGAGAAGTCAGTATGAATGATTCGTTGCATATTGTCAATCCAATTAACATAACTATAGTTCAATTATATATATATATATAGTAAACAAAAAATATGGAAACGAAAGGGTGTTTACCTTAGTCATGGCTGAAGAACACTATCGAAGAACTACGGAATAATTTGAATATCTATGAAAGTGAGAGAGAGACTGAGTGATAAATGGAAGATACTTG
>JAKUCM010006731.1:0-21780 GCA_023374145.1 Lepidium sativum | reverse complement strand
GGACAGAGAATCAAAACCAGACCGAAGAGACCCACGATTTTCCTGATTCAGAATGACGTACATGTTGCCAAGTAGCTTTCGAAGAGAAACAACTATGATTAGAAGAATATGTACTCCAGTAATAAGTGTCCATATCATCAGACGATAAAGGAGTGGAAACTCTTGCAAGAAGTTCGTGAAGAGTTCTTGATCCTGCTATTCTTGATCGCTCATGAGGAATTCTCCAAGATGTATGAGTACAAGCTTGGGATACTGTAGATAGTCTACCAATTCCAAACCGTTGAGGAGCTTCGCAACCAAAAACAGAGATGAGAGAACCAGACCCAAGCCAGTTATCAAACCAAAAATTGGCAGATTTACCATCCCCAATTTTTCACAATAGAAACTTACTTGCAAGAGGTCTTAGGTTGAGAAGGGTCTTCCAGATCCAAGAGTTCAAAGGCTTAGAAGATATTGACCAAAAGTTCTCTCTGATTAGGCGGTATGATATATTCCAAGCAACCCAAAGAGATTCAGTTTTTGAAAAAAGAATCCAAATCAATTTTAGATTAAGAACTTTGTTCCAGGCAATGAAGTCTCTCAAGCCGAGGCCATCCTCTTCTTTTCGAAGACAAATAGTACTCCAAGCCACCTTCGGAATAAATTTCTTTTCAAAGTCACCACCCTATAGGAATCTATAACACAATTGTTTTATTCTCTTGAAGCACGTTTTTGGTCGAGAAAATGCTACCATCCTTGATTAATTCCAATCTACGAGCAAAGGAGAGGACTTTAGTGGTCCAATGGTTGAACTTTGAGGAAATTTTGTCTAAAAGGGGAGAGAACTCTGCCACTCTCAATTTTCTATGCATTACTGGTAAGCCAAGGTATTTTATTGGCATGACCTCCTGCATAAAACCAAAATTCTCCATCGTAATCAAATAACATGTAAAATGCGTGAAATTTTTCCTGATTAGTATGCTAAAGTCATCGCTATTACTAAAGTCATCGCCAGTTCTAATTTTCTTACTTTAATTATTTTAATTATATGGGTGTTGAAAATTTAGTATTTATATGGCGGAAGAGAAACAAATACACACACAAGTTAAGAGACATGGATTATATTTTCCTTATTCTCTCAATTCTTGTTACTGTTTTCATCACCAAAATTGTTCTCCAACTCGTTAAACCTAACAAAAATCTTCCACCGTCGCCACATGTTTGTTTTCCGATCATCGGACATCTTCTCCTCCTCAAACAGCCACTACTTCACCGTACTCTTAGCCGTCTCTCGCATTCACTCGGCCCTGTCTTTTCTATACGACTTGGCTCTCGTCTCGCCGTTATCATCTCGTCTCCAGAAGCAGCTGAAGAATGTTTTCTGACTAAAAACGACATTGTTTTAGCGAATAGGCCTCGTTTTATCATGGGGAAGTACGTGACTTATGATTACACCTCCATGGTTACAGCTCCTTATGGTGACCACTGGAGGAACCTCCGTCGTATCACAGCTTTAGAAGTCTTCTCAACGTATAGACTCAACAGCTCAGCTGAAATCCGACAAGACGAAGTTAAGAGGCTTCTTCAAAAGCTTCACTGTTTATCTATTGAACGCCCAAGTAAAGTAGGTTTAACCTAAAACTTATTTTTATTCATTGTACTCAATTGAGTTTCTAAATTAGTTTTTAATTATTTAAAATACAATATGTAGTTAAAAATTGACATGTGTCAATAACCCTTAAGAAACGTTGCTAAAATATTCTTATTTAAAAGAAGTTTCTTGTTTTCACTTCTATTTTTACTCGTTTTTTAAATTTTTTATTATTTAATAAAGATTAGAGCTTCTTTAAGATACTGTCGATAATGATGGTCTAACTGGAACTTCATGTTTGTGTGTCTAGCTGGAGTTACGACCGTTACTTACAGGTCTTACCCTAAACGTAATAATGAGAATGATGACCGGAAAGAGATTCATGGAGGAAACTGAAGGCGAAAAGTCAGAGATAAGCTTGGAGTTTCGTGAGCTAGTGGCGGAGATTTTAGAGGTTTCCGCCGCGGACAATCCGGCGGATTTTTTGCCAGCTTTACGGTGGTTTGACTATAATGGTTTGGTGAAGAGATCAAAGAAGATTGGTGAAAAAATGGATGGTTTCTTACAAGGGTTTTTGGATGAACATAGGGCTAACAAAGAAAGATTGGAGTTTAAGAATAGCATGATTGCTCATTTGCTAGATTGTCAGAAAAAGGAGCCTGATTACTACAATGATCAAATCATCAAAGGACTTGTTCTGGTATGACTTTCTATACCCTTCTAAATTGATTTTAACTTTCTGTGAATATAACGGATTCACGGAGATGATAATCTATTAATTAAAGTGACGATGTTGACAGTTAGTTACTTTATAATTAATCTTGACTTGTCTCCAAATATGGCGAAAAATAATTGAACGATGATGATAAACACCAAAACTAATTAAAAGCTTGAAACAGTAATATTCGTCTCATTGCATGTCACAATTACTAATTGTCCGTTTGTTTAGATTTTTCTATTAGACAATTGTAACAAAAATCTAAAAAGAAGATTTAAAGACAGACAATGACATATATAAACTCCGTTCTATTTAAAATTTTGGTCAAAAATAAACCAATTGTTTTTTTAGAGTTATTATGGGTTAATTAGGGTTTATGATTTACATATTACACTTTCGGTGTTAAGATCTTATAATTTGGCTTTCAGGATGTGTATTTTATGATATAAATTTGACGATTGAGATTTATACTATCTTGTTATCAAAAAGGAAATATATTAATACTAATATATTATATATTTTTACTTTTTAGAACGTTTTCAATTTATTTTTTATACTTTTTGTATTAGATGATGGTGATAGGAGGTACAGATACTTCTGCCCTAACAGTGGAATGGGCAATGACAAATCTTTTGAATCATCCACAAGTACTCGAAACGACGAGACAAAACATTGATACTCAAATGGAATTATCATTATCATCAGGTACTCGTCGTTTGTTAAAAGAAGAAGACTTGTTAAACATGAACTACTTGAACAATGTTGTGTCTGAGACATTAAGGCTTTATCCTGTGGCACCACTTATGGTTCCTCATTTGCCATCTTCTGATTGTGTAATTGGTGGGTTTGATGTTCCACGTGATACAATCGTGTTGATTAACTTGTGGGCTATACATCGAGATCCAAACGTGTGGGATGATCCAACGTCGTTTAGGCCAGAGAGATTTGAAGAAAAAAATCAATTTGGACATTATAATGGTAAGATAATGCCGTTTGGGTTAGGAAGAAGGGTTTGTCCCGGATTAGGGTTGGCTAATCGGGTCGTTGGGTTGGTTTTGGGTTCGTTGATTCAATGTTTTGAATGGGAAAGTGGCTCAGGAGGTCCGATTGATATGACAGAAGGTCCAGGACTTAGCATGCCAAAGGCTGAACCATTGGTTGTCACGAGCAAACCACGTGAATGGACTTCCGAATTATTATGGTGGAGACAAAGATGTCTAGATACGGATTTGTAAGAAAATTATAAGTTAAATACTTTTTTTTTGTCACCAAGTTAATAGTCAGTATTTACGATATATAAAACGTTAGTGATATTCCATTTTGAGTCATGATCATATGTAATAGGAGTCCTTCACAAAAACAAAAATAATAATATTGAAATAATAAATAATATTTTTATTGTAAAAGTCTCTAATAAACTCACTTCCATAATCTTTTAAATGAAAAAGTCTTTTCATTTTTAAGAGATTTTTTAATTAAAATATTTTTTTTGTCAACGGCATTCTTATATTAGACACTAAAAACCATAACCAAACATCCCTTACATTCAACTATAACTTGTCTCCCTAACAAACCTAGCAAGAGAATCAGCCTTATAATTGAGATGGCGTGGAATAATCGTGAGCAGGAAAGTCATGAAGAGCACCCGTAGTCGGTCGAATTCCTCCTGGTAGGATAGAAAAGCAGGCCATTCCTCCGGCGTATGAAGCACCGTCTCGCAATCTATAGACATCTCGACTTCCAATGCTCGAATGTTAATCAACGAATTAAAATATTATAATTTAATAATTATCAAAAAAAATCCATTACAAATGATCTAAAATATTATTTTATCCGTGAAGATCTCATGTGTCAAACAATTTCCTTTGCTGCAAGACTGCAATACAGACCACAGAAAAGTTGTTCTTATCACTAAAATTATTACTTCAGGTAGATAGAAAGAAAGATATATTTATTTATTATTTTAGTACAATAATATCAAAAAACAGAACAACGGGAACAAGTAGATAAAACATATTTTGAAGATCTTCCATTCAAGTACTCTCACTTCGGTTTGGTTTAGACGAAGATTCACAAAGGTCTTCCTCCTCTGCAACAGGAACCCATTCGTTTGTCGCCGGATTGCTTCTGTAAACTGCCTTTTTTCCTCCGTCTCCGATTGCAGCAACGTTCACAATCTCTTCACCTCCGTCTTCCTTCACCACATTTATAAACCCACTTCCAGTCTAAATTTCAGGAAACAGAACATAAATACAAAACTTAAGTATCGTCTGATGATATTTTGTTTTGAAAAGAGTGAGAAAGAGAGAGAATAGAACCGTGTGATGTTGCTTATCAATGGAAGTCAGATTTGTGTAATACTCTGTTTCCGAGAACTCATCTTGAATCTTAGATGAATCTCCTTCACCAAGAATATTACCCTGTTTTTTGGACAACTCAAATCTCCATTTAATAACAATGTAACTTTTGTTTTAAGAGAAAAGAGAAGAGAAAGCGAACATGAGGTTGTGACTGGAGAGATCGGAACTTGTCTTCTTCAGGATGGTCGTTGGTTTTGTCAGAAGTAGAGAAAGATCCAGGAGGTCCAGGTTCGCTCCGAGTAGGTTTCGTGGGTCGTTTAGGTGCCAAGGACTCGAAATCAGCTCTGATTTGGTTCGCGTTTTTTATCTGTAGCTCCGGGTCTTGTACTTCGTCGCTCCGGCTTGGCTTCATTGTACTTATCGTCGTTTCTGTCCACAGATTCACAACGCCAAGATAAGCTAAAGCGTATTATGGATATTGCTCAACTACTTTTTCCAAGTGTAAAAAACCTTTAATGGGCCTTTAATGGGCCTTTAACGGGCCTTTAACGGGCCTTTTGAGAAGGTGGCGCGTAGTAATAATTGAGATTTTAGAAAACTATATGGCAACTTGGTAATTGTCGAAATTGGACCCTACATAGAACATAAGTGTATGTGAAGCTTGAAGCTTTTTATTTCTGGCTCTTACATAAGGACAATATTTTTCTTTTGCTTCAATAAGTGTCTATTTATTTCCCCAAAGGCCAACACTTCGAACCAAAAATAAAATTATATATATATATATATACACATTTCTAAATTAAATAAAAAGGGACTAAAAAGGTTTGCATCTCGTCAAAATTCGAATCAAGAATTATAATTTTCTACCAATTTTAATTTCAATTAACTATTTCAATAAGAAAATCCAAAAACATGAAGTATATGGTTGTATCTTTTGTGTTGCACCATATTGTCCAATAATATTTCTTGAATCTATATATTTGACTGATGTCATTTACATGATTAATGGCTTGATTTGAATTAAAAATTCAATTTATTGGTGTGTAGTATTATAACATGGATGTATGTATGAGAAAGGAAACCAACAATTGTATGAACAAAAGAATAACTCTCTTCTAAACTTTACATTGATCTTTAACAAACTGAATAAATATAGTTTTCTGTTAAAAATGAAAAATATAATTCTATAACCTAAGCTAAATAAAATATTGAATTAATAATATTTTCAGTGACCAGCACCTCTCCTGCTTGGTCCTGAAGCCATTGTATGCATCCTCTCTCCAGCCGCAGAGAGCCACCTTAGCTTTCTATAACCATGTATCACAACCCCTAGTAATTCATCACTTCGCAAATTGACCCCATGGTTTTTAGATTGATTGATTTGCTCCACTGAATCAACAAGAAGAACTCTGCAATCGACGGTTCTCGATTCTGAAAAGGCTGAGACTAAGAACATGACCGTGAAGATCAAACCAAAGGGTCTCATTTTTTCTAGTTTTTGTGGTAGGTTGGTTCTTAAGGGTTTAGGGTTTAAAGACAAGAGTCACAAGACAATGAATGTGTTTTGGTGATTGATAGAAAAGGTGTAACAAAGGAGCAAGTAAAGCTTTATATACAAGTGTCAAAAGATTCAAAGGTAGATGAAAAAGGATGGAGAAGAAGGAAGATATGAGTTTTCATTTAATATTAAAAATTAATTAAAAAAATTATTATGGAATATAAAATGGAATAATTTGTAGTAGAATTAGACCCTCAATATAAGGGGATGGTGCCAAACGAATTAGTTAATAAAGGACGGTCTCTAGCTTCCTTGGAAATGGCACTTTCGAAAAGTGTTAATTGTTTTTTTGACCAACTAATTTTATTATATTTTATAGTTGTTTTAGTATCTTTAAAAAAATTTAAAGTTTGATTGAGAATATAATTTTTGTTTTTCAAAGATATGAATTTGAAATAAAGCCAGAATATTAAGTTATGGGATATGTTTTATTGCTTAAGATGCACATGATTCCAAATAAACAATCTTCATAATGATAATTCAAGTTGTAGTTGGTAATTAAAAAATTATTTAACTTTTTGTTAGTGGCGAGTTAGGCAAGAAAACTAATTCAATATTTTGTGTAAAATGGTTTCATGATCTAACACATTTATACCGACAAGAAGGCTAGTAATTAATTACCACGTAAATCAATAAAGTTAACCACATGAAAGTACAAGTTAAGCTAAGCTAAACTATAAACTGTTTAAATTCTTATTAAAATCAGTTTTCGAATTAACAAGTATGTTACTTAAATCTAACCGAATTAAGGATCATTAATCTTAGGTTGATTTAAAATCTACAGTTGTGGATCATCAAATGGATTTTAAAATTAAGGAATTGAAGGAATATTGAAGACTGATGAAGAAGCTAGGGCACAAATGCGTAGATGTGACGTAAGAGGATGTAAGAGAAACAAAGTACATATCTCACACTTTGGCGAATAATTTCATCAAAAAAATCTAAATTTGACCAACGAATCTGCAAAACTTTTTCTACATTTTACATAAAAATATGTTATTACAATTGTTTTTGTTGTTGTTAATTATGTTATTATAGTGCAAATGACATTTATTCTAGTAGCAGACGATAAATCCAGTTAAAGCAGCGCATTTGCATAACTGAGATCGAGTTTTTCTGCTTACATTATGTAGAAATTTGACTATTAGACTGGATAGTTGTGATCCAATATAATCTGCCGTTGACAAAAAAATGTTATTATAGTTGTTTCATTCATAAATAGTAATTAGATATTATGCATGAAATATAATTTCGTTTTAAAACATTTAAAAATGAATCATAAATCATATTATTAAATTAATCATATACATATATAATGAAAGACAAATCTAGAAATGAAAAATGGAACAAAACATAATTGTGATGGTGGCTCGTGGGCATTGGAAAATGAAGGGAGATAACATAAACAGACAAATTCGGTGGTACAGACACGAACTACTTGTAATGAACGGACTCTAACTTTGCTTCATAGTTGTCATTCATAATAAAATTGAATTTAGCATCTATTTATCTTCTTCTTTCTTTTTCCTTTTTGTTTTTTTAAACGTCACTTCACCCACATGTATACCTCTATTTTTTATTTCATTATCAATATATCTTGCATCTTCGAATCTATTTTCCTTTTCTATTTTACCATAGGATTAATTAACTATAACTTCGGATTTTATACTCATCATTTAAAGATATAAGAACACTTTTATCGGTGTAGTCACTTTACAAATTCTTAAGACAGCAGGGATTGAACTCTCTACTTGCAATAGTAGGAGGGAATTTAAAAGCCACTAAACTAGTTGACAAAAAAAAAAGAACACCTTCATCGGTGAGGTTTTAAACATTTTTAAAATATAAAAAAATCAAAAAAAAATACATAAAAATATAAGAAATAAAAAAGAAACGTTTCTTAAAAAAAAAAATCTAAAGCAAAACTGACATTTGTCAACTTTTAACTGTACATTATATTTTTAACCATTAAAATTTAAATTTTATTATTTAGAAACTTTAGTTTCTCCATTGATGGAAGTGGTCTAAGTGGTCAATTATGAATATATTGTGAACATATTAGAAGTATGTATGCAAGTTTTCATGTATTAGATTGTAATGTAGTTAGCCTAATAAACTATATATATATGTATCAAAATAAGATAATTGTATGCATATATGTATAGAGTATAAAAATCATTATATTCATTAGATTTCTTTTAATATATGGATCTAAGTAAACCAAGATGCTAATTGAAAATTTGCTTCTTATTTTTTTGGATGGTGGGTTTAAGTAAATGAAGATGCTACTTGAAATTCTTTTGTAAAATTCGTGTAATTGGATGGAAAAGAAAAGAGTGGAATCTAGATAATAATAATGAATTTATTTAATGCAGAATTGATTCCAATATTAATGGACTACCATCCATCTTCGAACATAGTTAACGTTTTGGCTTCTTATTTTATTCTTGTGTGGTCTTACGCCACTAATAAACTAGTATTATTTTGGCCAAACCAACACAAATCCATTTATTTTACCAGTAAATATTTATTATTATTTTTCACTCTATATACGGACAAATCTAAACAAAGGACCGGATTTTAAGTAATTTGGTTATAATTTATATATTTATTGATTTGCATGATAGTGTTATTCTACCTCATATTAATTTGGAAAAGAGTTTACTGATGCTCTGCAATTTTTGTTTCCTTGTCTTACTCTAACTGCGGAAATGAAGGAACAATTTTGTTATAAAAAAAAGGAACAATTTTGTTATAAAAAGAAACAACTTGAGATGGTACTACACTTTGTTTCGATAAAAAAACATTTTTCCTTTTATTCAAACGATAAAAACAAGTATTTTAGAAAAAAAAAAAACATATCCGTAAATCTCAATTCATAACCAAACTCCCAAAATTCAAATGGCAGGCGGTAAGTCCACTTAAATCAGCGCATTTACATAACCCGGGATCGAATCTTCCGACCTACATTATATAGAAATTTAGATATTTGACCGGATAGTTGTGGCCCAATATAATTTGCTGTTGACAAAAAAAAAAACAACCCCCAAAACTCTTAACAATATTACATAGTATGCATTCTATAAAATCAAACTCAAATAAGAAAATAATAGATATGACATTTAACCACTTGACCATAAACACTTTTTCGGGTATATCCCTTTAAAGATTTTTGTTGGGCTCTCATCGATAACTTACTCTCAAAATTTAATTTACTTTTCTTCTAAA
This sequence comes from Lepidium sativum, assembly GCA_023374145.1. Lineage (NCBI taxonomy): Eukaryota > Viridiplantae > Streptophyta > Magnoliopsida > Brassicales > Brassicaceae > Lepidium > Lepidium sativum. The sequence continues at coordinate 12,406 of JAKUCM010006731.1, read as the reverse complement.
AATATAATTCAACACCATATAGTAGGAAATGTTGACAGAAAGAAAGATCAACGGTTTGTTTATTCATTTGATCTCGTATCTACCTAACAAAATTTGGTTGTTCAATGATTTTGAAATAACCACGTGAGTACAACTATTTTTGGTCGTGTGCAAGAAAAATAGCACCTAAGTGTGTGAACTTTTGAAGCATTGATTATTAGGTTTGGACTTTGGAGAATAATGAGTGTAATGTGTTACGTGTATCTAACAATATTATAAAAGAACTACTATTAAACAAATACATGGGTTTCTATATAATAGTCAGTTTAAGCTTTATGTCACTTCTTAGTCTCCAGATCTACTGGTTTAGCCAAACCGGAAAATTCTATTCAAAAAGCGACCAAAATCTAAGTTCAAGTTATTTGATTTTCCACAAGGTTTTATTGAATTCCAATGACCAATTTTAATCTTATGTGAAATGATTCCACATTTGACCTAACTTAACATTAGAAAAAGAAGAAAAATACATTAATTTTTTGGTCTGCAACTACAATTCTACTTCAAATTTAGCTGCTGTCGGCTCCAAACCATTTGGTGTACAATTTTGAATTTACGATGAATCTTAAATTCTATTTTATTTTGAGACTTATGAATATATCGTCTTCATTGATGGTTTTAAAACATCTCTCGTTCAATAAATACACACAAAATTAAATACTTAAGAAACACGTTGGTATCTTCCTAGGAAGCAACACAAATTATGTCAATGATCACATTCTATTGAAGTCAAACTTAGTCAAAAATACAAATTCAAACTTTTCATCTCCTAACATCACTATATAATCAACGGATACCAAATCCATAACACTCACAACAATATTCATCAGCTACTAAAAAGAAAGAGTAATAACAAATTTGATAAATTCACAAGAGTTAAGATTGTTCTCAAATATGATGATGAACAAAGCTGTTTTGGGTTCGATTCTGTTCTTCATGTTGATCAGTTCGGTTCTTGTTGAGTCTCGTCCGCTTAGTCTAACGAAGACCGAAGAAAAGAAGATCGTGGCTGATTTCTTTGATGGCTTATTGCTTGGTTCGATCAAAGACGCAGGTCCTAGTCCAGGCCAGGGTCATAAGTTCGTGGACCGAGAGGATTCATTTCGATATGTTAACCAATCCGGCCCAAGCCCAGACGGACCCGGTCACTGATTTTTCAGTAATCTTAATTCAAACCGGGCCGGTTAAAGTGCTCCTCCCACTTCATTAATTTGTTTTATTTTCTAATGAGAAAAATCAAAGAATTGATGTCTCAATTTATCTACTACTTATTTTAGAAATTAATTTTATTTATTTAAATCTTAAATGAAAATATACAATGTAATAATTTAAGTTAATCTTGTTTGAAAGTAGTAATAAAAATGAAATTTGCGTGAAATAAGACAATGGTTTCCTAATAGGCGACGAGGAAATGGAAAAAACAAAGTTAAGAGACTTAATCAAAATATTGTAAAAGTTAAGGGGTTAATTTGAAAACCTATTTAATTACAATTTTAGCCTTTAAATTATTAAAATTACGGCATTAGTCTTTAATCTCGTGGATTCAGCAGTTCAGTCGTTAGATTCATATCTAGACGGTTACGGGCCCGCTAGTGATGTGAGATCTTTGCTTCTCGGTGGCAATGGGAAGCTCGTCGAAAGGAGATACGGCGAGCGACGGAGATACGGCGAGTGGTCGTGCCTCACCGTCCAATGACGGCAGACTATTCTCAGAGGGCGAGCGTGTTCTTGCTTACCATGGTCCTCGCGTCTACGGAGCCAAGGCAAAAACAAAACTCTTTTTTCCTCTCTAGATGTCTATCAATTTCTACGTGCTCTATTGGGTGTTCGCATAATTTGAATTCTGGAGATATTTTGTTCTTGTTGATTTTGCAATTCTTGAATTTCACGTGGTATTCCTTGTATGTGATTACGGAATTACTGGTTTGGTTCATCGGAATTGGAGAGGGAATTGGGACTTATTTGCTAGAATTTAGGTTAGGGTTTTCTTGGTAGATTTTGTTATCAAGTTAAGATTGTAAACTTGAGCTAATTGTGCTTGAATTTGAATGTATCATGTAGCATTTGCGATTTAAATTTGTTATGAACTGAAATGCTTAGTCGCAACACATGCATAAGGACAGTTTACTTTCATCGGATTTAGGAAGTAGGAAGTACTGAGGGCAAGCTGATCCAGTTACCTAACTAATTGTTTTTGAATCATATATCCACTCTAAGAATATGCAACTGGATTCAGTGTGTCCTTGTTATGCTATATCTATATAGTTTATTTCAGTGTTTCAATGTGGCCAGATCTGATATTCATATTCTCTTACAGGTTCAAAAAGTCGAGCTTCGCAAAAAGGAGTGGAAGTACTTTGTCCATTATCTTGTGAGACCTCCTTCTTTTGAGTTCTTTTATTTACTGCATGTTTCAAAGTCTAGCTATTTTGGTTTTGCTCCGAGCTTTTGGTTTGCAGTATTAAGTGATACAACAATCTGTGTCTGCAGGGTTGGAACAAAAAGTGAGTATCTCTTTGCTTCCATGTCTATTATGGTTATGGTACCTGGTAGCAAAATTAATAGATTGGGACCCATGACATGTATGCCTTGCCAACAGTTGGGATGAATGGGTTAGTGCGGACAGATTGTTGAAACATACTGAGGAGAATCTTGTGAAACAGAAAGCTCTAGACGAAAAGCAAGGTGTAGAAAAGGGTACCAAGTCTGGGCGTTCAGCTCAGACAAAAACTAGAAGCTCTGCAGGTGAGCTTAAGCTGTTTACAAATATTTAGCTTATCCACATCTCTGTCTGCTTGAATTTGCTAAAGATTATTGAAGAATACTATTGAGATTTCCTGTATATATTGTTATTATCTGGCGCAGGGGTCTGCATGTACATTACTGAGTTGACTATTTAGCCCCACATTGACTCTGTGGAGAATACATGATACATGTTTGGTCATTTATGCTAAGAAACTTATACTTCTCTGTCATACATGTTTTTCTGATCTTGCAGACACAAAGGCGGATAAAGATGACACAAAGAACAATGGTAAGCAACATATTACTTTTTACCTTCCTTTGTACTTCAAGGTTCTTCTAACCACATCCAAGGAATTGGTTTGATATCTGTTAATTTTGTGGAAGAGAGTTAGATTTGGTGCAACTTACATAATCTGAGCTAAGCTGGTGTATAGATGATTATCTTGTTTGTTGCAGCTGCAAGAGGGAAGAAGCGCAAGAATGAGTCAGGCAATGAGGTCAGCCTTGTAAAAAACTTGGAGATGTTCTTACCGTAGTTATTCATTTTAGTAATAATCGCTAGATTTCTTGCTTTAGCTCCACATTATTGCAATTACAATATGCGTGTGCATACCCGTTAGGTCTTTAATAAGAATATTATTAGATGGCTGATGTATTCCTATGCATATAGACATATACATTCAAGGTCAATTCTTCAGGTCTTCTAAAATTCATAAGGTTGCTACTGTATGATTTTGTAATCTATAGAAGGAGGACACATCAGCAGAGAAGCTAATGAAGATCCAAATTCCTGCAACATTAAAAAAGCAGCTCATTGACGACTGGGAGTATGTAATGCAGAAAGAGAAGGTATTACCAATTCCTGTTGTACATTCTTTACTTTTTGCACGATTAGAATGTTAAAGAGATCAGCTATATACCTGAGAGAGTTGAGAGACATGAATAAGCTTGTATCTTGTAATCGAATGAGTTATATACCAAAGTGGCTTAAGGGAAATTTTCTTTCGGTACTCATGTTTGAATGATTGTATAGGTTGTGAAACTTCCGCGTTCACCTAATGTCGATGAGATATTGTCAAAGTACCTTGAAATCAAAACCAAGAAGGATGGGATGTGAGTCCGTTACTAGAACTCAGAGTTTAGTATATTTATTAATAATTTCAGGAAACCAGTGAATCAGAATGTGTGTTTCGGTTTCTTGTGCAGGGTAACTGATTCCATAGCTGAAATCTTGAAAGGCATAAGGAGTTATTTCGACAAGGCATTACCAGTGTTGCTGTTATATAAGAAAGAGCGGCGACAATACCAAGAAGCAATTGTGGACGATACTTCACCTTCAACAGTATATGGCGCTGAACATTTGCTTCGTCTCTTTGGTAAAATCTCAGTTAGTAAGCTCTTACTCGGACAGTAAACTTTAATGTTCTGAATTCTTATTCAGGATCTTACTAAATTTTGCAGTGAAGTTACCAGAACTTCTTTCATATGTAAACATGGAAGAAGAAACATGGAGTCGCATGCAACAAACACTAGTAGACTTCCTAAAGTATCCTATCTGATCTCTCTTTCTCACTACTACCATTTCCATTTTCCTCGGTTTAATAGTTAAATTCACAATTGCTTTTAAATCGTGTACAGGTTCATTCAGAAGAACCAGAGCACTTTCTTGCTATCATCAGCATATGAATCTGATAAGGTTGTAGATGGTAAAGGCAAAGGAAAAGACGACTGAGTAAAGAAGAAAAACAAAATTTGCCCGTATAATCGCATGCGGACTCCTTCATTTTTCTGATGATTTGATCACTGTTAGGTACATTTTCTGAAATTTGTAGCTGAATATAAAAACATTTTACAGGCCTCTGAATGTTATTAACGAGCTGGTTCATGTTACTTTTATTTTAGAGTTCAATAAAAAAAAAAAAATGACTTTTTTAACGCATTGAGTTGGAAGAAGGAAACAAAAAATTAAAATTAAAGTCAAAGAGATGAGAACGGGACAATGGAGTCTCTATTGGGCACTACAAATAACAGAGGTATTTCGGTGGATGGAGAGTGTTAGTGTCAAAAGTATTTCTGTCCTTCATGTGGAGGTAGAAGTAGTGTTATGGGCAATGGAGTCTCTATTGGGCACTACAAATAACAGAGGTATTTCAGTGGATGGAGAGTGTTAGTGTCAAAGGTATTTTTGTCCTTCATGCGGAGGTAGAAGTAGTATTATGGACAATGGAGTCTCTATTGGGCACTACAAATAACAGAGGTGGAAATATTGACGGATTGCGCGACGGTGCTGCAGATTTCTAATCATCCAGAAGGGGTGGGCGGTGTTTTTTCTATACCACAAGAGGAATATAGGCGGCTGGATAATATTTTGATGTGTTTTCAATATCGACTGCGTTCTTTAAATCATAAGGCGGATGTTCTAGCCCGGTGGTGTTAACAGTTCCGCTAGGTTTGATGTACCATCATCCGTGACTTTAAGTTAATAAATATGTCATTGATTAAAAAAAAAAAAAAAAAAAAGAGAGAGAAAGATGAGATTATATATGTGGCTAATGTTATCGGAATAATTATATTGGCCCGCGAGGTCTCTGTGTTATTCTTCTTTCATCTTTTTTCACCAAGACGACTCTCTAATACGCAGAGTTCGCGAGATCAGAATCAACATTGGTATGAGAATAAACGCTTAAACTCAAATCCGTCGATTATGGAACCTGCTGCTCTTACTCGTTCTTCATCTCTTACAAGAGTCCCTTTTTGTCGCAATTTAGCTACTCTCCGTCTCGCTCGAGTCAACTCGTTCTCAATTCTTCCACCTCAAACTCTCCTCCGTAGAAAACCTCTCCCTCTTTGTATTTCTGCTTCCATTAGTCTTCCGCGACGGTCCATTCGTCTACGTGCTGTCGAAGACCACCATCACGATCATCATCATGATGGGGAGCAAGATCATCACCATCATCATCATCATCATCATCACCATCACGGAGGCTGTTCTGTGGAATTGAGAGCTCAAAGTGAGCTTCAGAAGGGATTGTTTGGATTCGCTAAAGCTATAGGATGGGTTCGATTGGCTAATTTCCTCAGGGAGCATCTTCATCTCTGTTGCTCCTCCGCCGCAATGTTCCTCGCTGCCGCTGCTTGTCCATACCTTGTTCCTAACTCGTACATTAAGTCTCTTCAGAACGCATTCATGATTGTTGGGTTCCCTCTTGTTGGAGTAAGGATTATGTAGTTTCGATAGACTGTCAGCTCTTTGTTATATCTTTAGTTTAGCCAGACGATTTGAGGAATTGGTTCCCATGGGGGGTGTGTTTGTTAGGTTTCAGCATCTCTCGACGCACTACTGGATATAGCTGGTGGAAAAGTGAACATTCATGTTTTGATGGCACTTGCGGCTTTTGCATCCGTGTTTATGGGGAATGCTTTGGAAGGAGGATTACTTCTAGCCATGTTCAATCTTGCCCACATTGGTCAGAACTTAGAAGTTTTCTAGGATTAGGGATATGTCATTGTTAATGTTTTTTATGACACTAAAGGTTTTTATGCAGCCGAGGAGTTCTTCACTAGTCGGTCAATGGTGGATGTTAAAGAGCTAAAGGAGAGTAATCCGGATTCTGCACTACTGATCGAAGTACACAATGGACATGTTCCAAACATTGCTGATTTGTCCTACAAAAGCGTTCCTGTCCACAGCGTAGAAGTTGGATCCTATATTTTGGTTGGAACTGGTGAGGTCTGTCAAACTTTTCTATTTGCTTTCATTACTTGAAATTCTTAAGTATGTGATCGTATATGCCATTGCTATTGGTTAAGTTATCTTATAGTCGCGGCTATTATGTAATAGAATATTTTTTGTCTTTAGATTGTGCCTGTAGATTGCAAAGTCTACCAAGGTAGTGCTACCATAACAATTGAGCACTTGACTGGGGAAGTCAAGCCGTTGGAGGCAAAAGCTGGAGATAGAGTGCCTGGTGGTGCAAGAAATTTAGATGGCAGAATGATTGTGAAGGTAGTTTTGTCATAGCCTTAAGCTTACCTTAATCTGTAATTACCAAGCTTATCTTTTCTTTTCTTGTTGTCACTGTACCCCAAGCTTATCTTATTCCATGGAATTTCCTAATCAGGCTACAAAAGCATGGAATGAGTCGACACTTAACAAGATCGTGCAGCTAACAGAGGAAGCACATTCTAATAAACCCAAACTTCAAAGATGGCTTGATGAATTTGGCGAGAATTACAGCAAGGTTGTGGTTGTTTTGTCACTGGCTATTGCCTTCCTAGGTCCATTTTTGTTCAAGTGGCCTTTCCTAAGCACCACAGGTAGATGTCAGGATCGAATTGATGTAACAAACTATTCTTGCTATTTAATAAGATATATCACCATTTGACTATTGATAAGATTGATGTTTGCCTTCTTTTCTCTGGACGAGAAATTGATTGGATTACTTTGGTTGCCTGTTGATGTTACAGCATGCAGAGGATCTGTTTACAGAGCACTGGGACTTATGGTGGCCGCATCACCATGTGCTCTGGCCGTAGCTCCATTGGCTTATGCTACTGCTATTAGTTCCTGTGCAAAAAAGGTACTGTTCAAGTACTCTGTGATTTCACAACTTGGTTGCTATGGTTACCAAGTATGTGTTAGCTTTTTGTAGCGTGATGCTTTGCAGAACTGCACTTTTGGGCATTGGTTTGTATTTATATTCCTGTAGCAATTCAAGCTTTTTAAGCTAAAGATTCTAATGTCTATTAAATGAGAATGGTGAAGACTAAAATGGTGCATATGCAACAACATCAACTAACAGTTTGATATCATTAGTTTCTAGTTATTCTTGTCCAATATCAAGTTGAAATCATCGTCATGAAGTAACTCTACTGTGGGCAAATAATATAGGGGATATTGCTGAAAGGTGCACAGGTTCTTGATGCTCTGGCGTCTTGCCATACTGTTGCTTTTGACAAAACTGGGACCTTAACAACCGGCGGCCTTACTTGCAAAGCAATTGAACCCATTTATGGACACCAAAGAGGGAATAATTCAACTGTAACAACTTGCTGCATTCCAACATGTGAAAAAGAAGCTCTTGCAGTAGCGGCTGCCATGGAGAAGGGCACAACGCATCCTATTGGAAGGTATTGGTTACTATGATGCTTGATCTGGTACTAAACTGACATTTGAAAGTAATATGGCTTTTTTCTGTTGTGTCTGACACATTTGATCTTGCTGCAGAGCTGTGGTAGACCACAGTGTGGGGAAGGAACTTCCTTCTGTTTTTGTTGAAAGCTTCGAATACTTTCCGGGTCGAGGCCTTACTGCTACTGTAAACGGTGTTAAGGTGCAACGCAATTGTTATATATATATATATGTATATCCTTTTTATCTGCGAGTTTGAACATTGTGGTATCGGTATATCTCTGGCTTTCATTCTCAGTTATGTAATTATGTGTCTCAAATGCATTTTTTTCTTTGTAATAGTCTGTAGCTGAAGAGAGTAGATTACGAAAAGCATCCCTTGGCTCTATAGAGTTTATTACCTCGCTTTTCAAATCTGAAGATGAGTCGAAGCAGATCAAGGATGCTGTAGGCGCCTCTTTGTATGGAAATGACTTTGTTCATGCCGCTCTTTCTGTTGACCAAAAGGTGTCTAATGACTGCTGTTTTTGCTGGTCCAAAACAAAACCTTACCTACTTCACAGTCATTAACTATAACCTCTCATCTGACCATTTATTAGTCCATGAAAAACCTCTGTATTACTGAAATGTATGGAAAATTTCCAGGTAACATTGATTCATCTTGAAGATCAGCCTCGTCCAGGGGTGTCAGAAGTTATAGCAGAACTTAAAAACTGGGCCAGACTCAGAGTAATGATGTTAACTGGGGACCATGATTCAAGTGCTTGGAGAGTTGCAAACGCAGTGGGTATTAAAGAAGTCTACTGCAACCTAAAGCCAGAGGATAAGCTAAATCATGTAAAGAACATAGCTCGGGAAGCAGGTGATCATTTACTCTCGCCATAATTATCAATCAAAATCATCTATCAATAGACTGAGAATATTCTTTGATGAAATTTTTTTGTTAGGTGGAGGTTTAATTATGGTAGGAGAGGGGATTAATGATGGTCCAGCTCTAGCAGCTGCAACAGTAGGGATTGTTCTTGCTCAACGTGCCAGTGCCACTGCGATAGCTGTTGCTGATATTTTACTTCTCCGGGACAACATCACCGGTGTTCCGTTCTGTGTAGCTAAATCCCGCCAGACAACATCATTGGTAGATAACAAAAAAATGTCTTAACCTTGGTTTTAGATATACGATTTTCAGATTGATTTAGTATTTTATCATGTTGCAGGTCAAGCAAAATGTGGCTCTTGCGTTGACATCGATCTTCTTGGCCGCTCTTCCATCAGTTTTAGGGTTCGTTCCTTTGTGGTTGACGGTACGCAAGCTAACAACCCTCTAAAAGATATGTTTTAACCATCATTTACCCAACAAATCACCCAGACTAAACAGCTACATTTTTCAATGGTATTGATCATAGGTTCTTCTACACGAAGGTGGAACTCTTCTCGTGTGCCTAAACTCAGTACGTGGCCTGAACGATCCATCATGGTCGTGGAAACAAGACATAGCTCACCTAATCAACAAGTTAAGCTCGCGAATATCATCCACCATTAGCAACAGTTTAAACTCTGTAGAGCCTGCGTAGTAGGTAACTTGTCGTTTTTTTGTCTAATAATTCTGCAGAAGCAAGAAACTGTATTGTAAGATTGTTGATGAAACATCAATCGTATATATGTTTCGTTTTTACTGATTTCTTCAATATATATTGTGTCACGTGATTATATCTTAACTCCTTTTGGTTTGGTGTTTTGTTTCCTCCTTACAAGCCCATAGAAACAGGTTTGACTTTTTGCCCAATCTAAAAAACTTTTCTTTTTTTTCTGTATGTTTGTTAATGATCTTGCTTGCTATTAATTGAATCACGAAAGATCATAATGATTACAAAAGATTTTTGATTTTGCTGTTTGCTCCTTTCGTCGTCTCTACTACTTACTAGGCTATACATGAAAAGCCTGAAACTTTTTTAATTTTCCCGAGAAACAGTGGGAAAATTTGAAAGAAACTTTCTAACCCATCTTCCCAATTCCGATTTGGTTGACTATAAACTCTCTAAACCCGACACGACGGCTGTTTACACTTTGTGGCATACACGAACCACCACCACTTCCTCCTCCGCTAGAACTACCATCACCGACGTTTCCTCGCTGTAAATCCGCCATGTAACTCCTCACCTCCGTTCTAATCATGTCTTGCACCACCGTCATGAACTCACCACCAAATCCTCCAGATATCCCTTTCCCTTCCTCTTCTTCTACTTCCTCTTCCTTTCTAACCGGAAACAGCTCCGCCGTGTAACCACCGTCTTTAAGTTGAGTTGGCTCGTTGACTCGAACCGTCTCAGTCCAAGGCAGAGACAAGCTAAGATAAGTCGGCGGATCTTCACTAGCCGATGGAGATCTAATCGTCGGTTTAAACACGTGTGGAGCACCACAAGATTGCTCGCTAACGTCAGACTCCGAAGGACTTCCGGGACTCATATACAAACCAGTAGACACAACACCACCACCACTCGCCGTTCGTTTCAACGGTTGCTCCTCTCCTAGATTACCATCATACCCTCCGTTTCCACCAAAATCACAACTTTGTCCATCACCGCTACATTTTCGCTTCAGAGTCGAGTTCCAATGGTTCTTAATTGCGTTGTCGGTTCGTCCATTGAGTAGACGAGAGATCGTGGCCCATTTGTTACCAAACCGAGCATGAGCTCGAATAATCGTCTCATCTTCTTCAGGAGTAAAAGCACGGTGCTCAACCTCCGGAGATAGCTGGTTACACCACCGTAGCCTGCAAGATTTTCCGGACCGTCCAGGGATTGATTTGCTAATCAATGACCAGTTTCTCGGACCATGTTTCTGAACCAACCTCTGCAACAGATCATCTTCTTCTGGACTCCATGGACCTTTAATCCGCTCCATATTCTTTCGGGTCGTACCTGACATCGTCGGATCTTTTTATCGGATTTGTTCTGTTTCTTTCTTACGCGTCCTCTGTTTTTTTCGGTCGTTAAAGAGTTTTTTTGTTGTGAAGAAAAGTTTTTTTAAGAGGATAAGAGCAAGCTGTGAGAGTATTTATACGACCAGGAGTGGCAAAATGGTCACCGTTTCAACCGGTAATCTTTCTTATCGTTTTAACAGAAAAAATATATATATTAAAGTAGTTAAAAACTCTACAAAGTAAAGCATTTTTTATTAACTGCATTCAATTTTTATAAATTATTTTTTACGAAACAAAGAAAACCGTTTTTCTATTAATATAGAGATTTTTATCAGTAAATTACGGTCGTTACTCATAACAATTTTGACTAGACCAATTTCAGTCAATAAAAACGTTTGATCTTACTCTTACGATAATAACAGATATGTAAAAGAAAAACACGATTGCGATTGAAAAGAGCGTTTGAGGGGAAAAAGCGTTAGTGTAAGGTTAAGATGGAACGCAGAGAAGAGAGAATCTTCGAGGAAAAACGGTTGGGGACTTGGGATACAGCTGTAAAATGACACGTGTCAAAGAACAATATGTACTTTGAGTTAGAGATTTGCTTTTTTCCAAGGAATAAAATTTACTATATTTAAATATTTGTTCTCTTTTGAGATTTGTTATCTTTTAAAAGAGAGTACGCTCGTACAGGAGCGTTTCTTCCACTCTCCGTTTTACAGGTGGACCGCTTTTACCCAATCATTTCATTTTTATTTTTTTCAACGGCATATTATATTGCGGCACAACTGATCGGTCTAATAGCCAAATTCGTATATAATGTAAGCGGGAGACTCGATCTCTAGTTGTGCAAATGAGTTGTCTTATGTAAACTTACAACCAGTCACTAAACTAATAGCCATTTGCTTTTCATTTTCCTTCTTAAAGTTAACCTAGTAACACTCACTTAACCTAGTATATTGGACAAAACCGATCGGTCCAATAACAAAATTTCTACATAATATAGACGAGTGAACTTAATCTCTAATTATATAAATGAATTATCTTAAGTGTACTTACTGCCGGCCACTAGACTAATAGTCATTTACATCACTTAATTGTTACTTGTACGTTTTTTTACTCTTTTTATTAGAACTATTTTACAAAATCTAGAATTTTGTATAGTTTTCATGTCATTATTGAATGAAAAAAAAAAGGTTTTAAAAATTGGTTGAAATTGCAATATGGGAAGATGCGGGAAACATAAATATCGAATTGCTTTTTTGGAAATAGTAAGTGCAACAAAAAGACTACATAGAAGTCAATAAAAAATAGCCGAAAGTTTTTTAGTTTATAAAACAACAAAAAGTGTTTTGAAATGTTTTCAATATTTTTACACTGTTTGTTACATGTCATTGTCTATGTGTGTGATTGATTTGTGTGCTTATGTATAGATAGACGATGGTCCAAGATTCAAATTTTGCTTACTATGAAACTTTTGTCGGTGAAAAATAATAATGTTAGATGTTATAGTCGAAGACAGCAAGTTCTTTAGGCTTCTAGCTACATTTTTGTAATAGTATAATTTATGTTAA
>JAKUCM010006730.1:0-21164 GCA_023374145.1 Lepidium sativum | reverse complement strand
GTCATTCCCACGACCGCTATCACCTTCCCCATGGTGAAACCAAATGTAATAATGCGGTGTAAACCCTCTATATAATATATGACTCCAAACAGTTTCTACTCGGGCGAATTTCGTATTTTTGCATTTCCGACAAGGACAGAACATCTTACCCGATTCAACCATGATTTCGGTTTGACTAGCCTGGTGCATGAATATTTCTGCCCCATTCATAAACTCCTTTGTCACGATTCCGGCAGCATCTCTATGCATATACATCCACTTCCTTTGCTCGAAAATATCTCCACCGAAAGACATTTTTGGGATTTTTCCCCAAAACCGTTTTTTTTTCTCCTCTACCACGTTTTTTTTTGTTTTTTGATGTTGTGATTAATGAAGAGAGCCTTCCTCCTTATATAGGCAAAAAATTAACGATGATTTTACAACTTCTCGCAAATTACGAGTAAATTACAACACATGTACCTAACCATAAATATCTAATTTGAAATTACGTCCTTAAGTAGTTGTAAACAGTTTAGTCGTAAAAGAGTTGTAAAGTAGTGACGTTTTAACAACGTAATTTTAAATTTACCAACACCTTTACAACTCCAAGTTTAAATTTTATTTAAACATTTTACGTAACAAGAAAAACGTGTATACCTACTTTGACATTCGATGTTAATTCGATGTAAATTATAGAGGTCGTAAAAGTGTTGCAACTTAGGGACTTATTCACAACGAATTGTTGAAGCAATGGGAAAACGTTGTTAAAAAGTCGTAAATTACCGACTTGTTTACAACGTTTATTTTCGTTGTATGTTTACAACTCATTTACGACGTTTTTTCTAAACGTCGTAAAGAAGTTGCAAATACCTCCCTATTTTACAACGTCCCAAAAACGTTGTAAAATATGGTCCCTAAACTAATGTTCTCTTGTAGTGCTTTCATAGGATTTCTTAAGAGTTTCTTAAATTTTTAATAATAAAATAAACTAAAAAACCTCTTGATAATGATGGTCTTAGATCATCGAAGGGCTAATAATTTTAATATTGGATGTTCAATTTTTCTTTACTACAACTTGAAAACTAAAAAATAAATTTTTTAACAATTGGATCTAAAACCTATTTCTGGAAACAACAATCTAATTTACCAAACTCTAATGAAAAAGTCGACCTTAATTTCATAGTTATCCTATTCACTAAACTTAAAAAAAATTCAACAATTAAATTTTTTTTGTAAGAAACACACTTTGGTATGTAGATTGATCTTGTCGACATTGACATAAAATATAGAAATAACGGAGGATCACTAATTTTCAGTTATTATATGATTAATATTGTTTATACGTGAAAGTTATATCGTTCAAATAAATTGGACCTTTCTGTATGTAACCAATCAAACTCATATAATACAAGAAGTGTTATGGATCACAGATTCACAGATATTTGTCTCTATGAATAGATGAAGTGGTAAGAAAGGCGTCGAAGTAGGTTTGGTCCATGCATTACACAAGGAGTCAATTTAATATATATATAAAAAGAGTGTAAGCGTGAGCCAGAAGAAATATCATATTATTTCATTACTTGTAATATTGTAATGGTAAGTCTACTCTACTCTACTACTAAAGCTGACCTATTTTGTTTGTTTCTCAACCAATGTTTTTTTTTCAACAATTAACCATTAAATCGATAACAAAATTCCATCCATAACCAAAATTCTCTAAATTTGAACCCTCAACAAAGCAGCTTCGACGATTCCTTGTTCTCCAAGAATCTTAATCGACTTGTCTCGTCAATCCATTCTCTCACTCCTAATACCTACGGCTTCTACAATCTCTCCCTTGGAAGAGACTCAGATCGAGTTGAGGCTATTGGACTTTGCAACAGAGTTCTCTTTCGAGATGATTGTCGCAACTGTATTGCTCAAGCTGCAGGGAATCTAACCAAAGAGGACTGTCCACAACATAGAGAAGCTTACATACGAACCCCTAAATGTATGTTTCGTTATTCAGACACACCTATATTCGGAAAAATCGAAAGGACTCCTGTTTTGGAAGCACCAAACCCGAATAACGCCACTGGAGACAGAAATGAGTTTATTCGGTTGCAGAGCGAGTTACTTAACCGACTTAGACAAGTTGCTGCATCAGGAGGATCTAAGAGGAAGTATGCTCAAGGAGATGGTCCTACTCCTCCATCTTACAGAAGATTCTTTGCTGCAACACAGTGCACACCAGATTTGTCTGAGAAAGACTGCAACGACTGTCTTCTTTATGGTTTCAGGAATGCGACTAAAGGTAGAGTTGGGATCAGATGGTTTTGTCCCAGCTGTAATTTTCAGATTGAAAGTAACTTAAGATTCTTCCGCCTCGAGACTGAGTATGAGCCTGATTCAACAACAGAACCACAAGGTAAGAAAATCAGAGTAATCCATTTTACTAAAAAAGTAAAAACAAAACAAAGATTACCATTGGTGGCCAAACAGAAATGATTAGCAATTTCACACTTGAAGGTAATTGATCTTTTATCATTTGGCAGGAGAAAACAAAACAAGTATTATCATCGCCACAGTTGGTTCAGTTGTTGGTTTTGCGGTAATCGTAGTTTGTCTCTACATCTTATTGATAAGGAACAGAAGAAAGGAAAAACAGAGACATGAAGGTGAATCCTTTAGTTTGAAAGTGAAATCTTTAGGTTGAAATTACTTGCTCGAGAGCTTTAAATTTGGGTTTTATTGCTTTTGGATCAGGAAAAGATGTCGAAGACAATAAGATCAAAGATATAAAACTATGGCAACTTGACTTCGATACTATAAGATTAGCAACTAATGACTTTTCTCCTAACAATCATCTTGGAGAAGGTGGATTTGGTGCAGTGTATAAGGTAATTAGATTGATTGATTCTTATGTCATGATCTTTAGTTAGACTTGTCAGTCTCTTAAAATGTGTTTCATTTATGACCAGGGTGTTCTTGATAATGGAGAAGAGATAGCTGTAAAAAGATTATCAACGAAATCAGGACAAGGAGACGATGAGTTCATAAATGAAGTCACATTGGTTGCAAAACTTCAACATCGTAATCTTGTTAGGCTTTTAGGTTTTTGCTTAGCTGGAGAAGAACGACTTCTTATCTATGAGTTCTTCAAGAACACAAGCCTCGACCGTTTCATATTTGGTACCTTAATAACACTAAATCCTAACATAGAAGGCATATGAATCACTGAATACTTGTATTGAATGATCCAAATCAATCGTTTTCTTTTTCAGATTCTGATCATAGGGGAACGTTCTTAGAGTGGGAAACACGTTATAAGATAATCTCAGGTGTTGCTAGAGGTCTTATTTATCTCCATGAAGATTCTTGGTTCAACATTATTCATAGAGATCTTAAAGCCAGCAATGTTCTATTAGACGATGCAATGAATCCGAAAATTGCAGATTTTGGAATGGCAAAATTGTTTGATACAGACCAAACAACTCAAACTGGGTTTACAAGCAAAATTGCAGGAACTTAGTAAGCTGTCAAAAAGAAATCTACCCTTTAAATTTTGTCCATTCTATTCGGAAAACGAAGCTTACTTTTGTCTTTGCAGCGGTTACATGGCTCCAGAGTATGCAATGAACGGTCAATTCTCAGTGAAAACCGATGTATTTAGTTTCGGTATACTAGTTCTTGAGATCATTACAGGCAAGAGAAATAATTGGTCTCCAGAAGAAGAAAGCTCACTATTCCTTAGTAGCTATGTAAGTGTTATACGTTCTTACTTATCTAGACTTTGTCTTTGTATTTCACTTATGGACTCTTGCCCTAATTCCAACACATACTTTGTCTATAGGTATGGAAATGCTGGAAAGAAGGGACAATAATAAACATTGTGGATCCAAATCTGATTGAAACAAGAGGTCTAATTGATGAAATTATGAAAAGTATCCACATTGCATTGTTGTGTGTTCAGGAAAATGCAGAAAGGAGACCAACAATGGCTTCTGTTATTACAATGCTCAATGCAACTTCTTTCACTTTACCTAGACCATTGCAACCAGCTTTTCACATAGTAGATGAAGAACCAACGTCAAGTAGTGTTGCTTCTTTGAATAATGTTTCAGTTACTGAGTTAGATCCTCGTTAATTAGTGTGCAAAGACCAACGAAGTATAGTCTTACATTGTTTCATTAGAGTTCATTTCAAAGATTTATGGTTGTGTTGTAAATGATTTGTTAAATATGTGATCTCAATTGGTTTCGGTTTAATGAGTAACCAAGATCTGAATTTGTATTAATATATCTTACTAGTTTTGGTTTCTATGGCTGTAATGATCCTATATGATTTTAGATGTAACTTAGACTTGTAGATGATTTGGGGAGCAAGACATATATCTTCCGTTTTTGCGTGTGGACAAACCCGACAAATTTCACAGTTACGTTTATAACATATATAATGAAAATATATATCGATATGATGAGCAAAAGATATTGAAGAACTGATTCTGAATTTTGAATCATTAATTAATGTTCAAAAACGAATATCTTTGAAGGGTTTAATTAACTGATGATTGAAGATATTAATTGTTGAATATAAATTCATCCTCTTGATTCTGAGCCAGTTGTTTCACAAAACCAAACCGGGATTTTTCTTCTGTTTTAGTTAGATCAAAGCAATATAGATAAGTGGTAAATTATCTAAATTCATCCGTAATTTAAAACATTAGTTGAAACCGTCCAAAATATCGAAAATGATAATATAAAAAAAATTACAAGTTGATTTTTCAATTGTGTTGTATATTTTTCACGTTTAGTGGAATTTTGGAAAGATATAGGAATATTACCAACCTTCACAAAAACTAGTTTATATTTATTTTAATAACAATGTCCTTCTAATATAACGTCAATTTTTTTTTTGTCAACTAACCTACTGATTTTTAAATCATGTTCCTATCATTGTAAATAAGGAGTTCGATTCCTGATAGTTTGAGAATTTGTAAAGTGACTACACTACTGGTTCATTCCGCATGTAAAGTCAGTTTGTAAATATAAATAACAGATTTTTATTTAAGTCGAATGTGTTTTTTTCTTTACAAAGTTTACAAATTATGGCAACAAATATATAAACAACAAATACTTTGAGCTTTATGTGAAATCATCTTATCGTCACTCAAACGTAATTAACGAAGAAAAATTAATGCTGAAAAGAAGATTATACATATGTAAATAGCATATGAATGGATTCGTCAACGTTAATTAGAGTTTCTTCCACCTGAAAAAGTATTTTGACCTCTTAGTTAATGTTCTTCCACTAAACAAGTCCAATGCATTTTTCGTTGTAAATCATCTCATTTATTTGGTTTCTCACTATTATTTCATTATTTTATTTTGTGTTTACTTTATAAATTCAAACTTTTACGGCCGTACTTGCTTTTCACTCATATGATAAGAATATTCAGTGATCATTAAGCATAATACTATTAATTAAAAAGAATTATTTAAAAATAGTTTTGAAATTTTATTACTAAAAATCAATTAGTTTTCGATACTTTTAATTAATTTAGTGAAAACATTAAATTAAAACATAATTCTTAACGATTATAAGAACATACAAAAATAAACAGAATATCTAACCAGATATTTAGAGATCTTTTAATATTCTTAAAGGTGATTAGTATTTTTATTGGTTATCAAATATGAAATAAACAACTTTGAAATAGTAATCCTTTAATTTTTTATTTTGATTCATTGTTTACAAACATCACATAAACTGAACTTAGTCAATAGTTTATAAAATGTGCCAAAAAGTTTCACATTTCCGGCACTAAGGCACTATCTCTCTTTTATCTTCTTGTCTTATAAATAGCCAACTCTAAACCTCCAAATACAAACCATCACAATCACTTATACAAACAACTAACAATTCACAAAGATAAAACAATGGTACACTTTCGTTTGTTAAACCATGTTTTAGTCCTCGTGACCTTAGTGTCCATATTCTCCATTTATGCTGAGGCCAATAGAGGCTTTAGCTGGGGTTGGGGTGGAGGCTCCAGCTACTCAAATGGTTCGAGTCCAACTACAAGATCAGGATGGGGTTGGGGTCAAGGATTCAACTATTCAGGTGGTTCAAGTCGAGCTCCAAGATCAGGATGGGGTTGGGGTCCAAGCTTTAACTATTCAGGTGGTTCAGGTTCAACTCCAGGAGCAGGATGGGGTTGGAGTTGGGGTGGTCAGGGATCTAACCATTCAAGTGGTTCAGGTTCAACTCCAGGAGGAGGATGGGGTTGGGGCTCTAGTCGAAATGGCTCCGGCTGGGGTTGGGGTTGGGGTTGGAGTCGTAACAACACATATAATTCAGGATCAGGAAGTTCAGGTTCAAGTTGGGGCTGGGGAGGTCACTCAAAAAACTATAATGCAACCTACAATGGACCAAGAAAGATCATAGTTGGTGGAGACAAAGAGTGGACTTATGGTTTTAATTACGCCGATTGGGCTTCTAAAACTGCTCCTTTCTTTCTCAATGACATACTTGGTAAGTCTTGTATATACATTCAAACATATTTTATCACATACCCGAGTTCGAACCACCCGAATTATATTGACACAAACACATATGTTAATGATATGATCATTTATGCAAGTGCAGTGTTCAAATACAACCCACCATCTCCATTCACTCATAGTGTCTACATGTTTCCAAACCCATCAAGCTATGAAAAGTGTAATGTCAAGAAAGCCAAAATGATTGCATCACCGAAGCAAGGTTCTGGAAATGGCTTTGAGTTTGTGTTAAATCAAATGAAGCCTTACTTCTTTGCTTGTGGCGAGCACGACGGTGCTCATTGCAGTAACGGGACTATGAAGTTCACTGTCATTCCCATGCTTCCTCTTTCGTAAGTTGGTACGAAATCCAATTCCCAAAGATAAAATTATCGAAAACATTAGTTTTTTGTTATATTATTTTCATTTCGTTGTTGTGTCGTCAATAAATGAGATTACTTACCATTGTTTATGTGTGTTTATCATATTCACATTTTGTTGGGATTGTTTGTGATTTTGTTTTTATATTTTCATTGTAATATATCATCATTGTTTATATTACAACATTTTTATGGTAAAAGGGACAAGGTTTGGTATATTAATTTATGACAAAGGAATAGTAATAACAAATATTTGTTTTATAATTCTGAGATCGGCAAACCATTTAGATTAGATTTCACTTTTTTATCACCCAATCACGATTGAAGGAATCGGCTCTTCAAATGCATAAAATCATCTAGGAAAGGAGAGAATAATAGCCAATCACCTAGAGCTAAAACATTTGCAAAAAAACCGAGCAATCTGCCATCTCCACCTTAAGGATGTTCAAAGAAAGAAGACAGGTTATCGCCCAATTAACAGCTTCAACTTCTGCGTATAATGCGGAAAGACTCCTTGGAATAGCCCGAGCACCCATACATGCGCCCTCCACAACATATATAAAACATAACCATCCGATACCCGAAGAAATGTTTGAAGCTTTCATGCTCCACCTACAAAACAACGGTATCCTATGAATGTTGAGTTTGTCGTCAACTGTAAGAGATTACACACCAAGATGGGTTGTGATCTATAATCCCTGGTTGTGGACCTGTGACGTCATTTTCCTTGCTTGAAGCCACTCTAAAGATTCGATGTTCAGCTTGCTTGATAATCACATAGATCAATGTCTGAATTTAAAAGAACTTTTGTATTCATCGCTTTCCAAATATGCCAAATAATCAAAGGAAAAATCAAATTATCGACATCTTTTGGTAATCACAAGAAAAAATCATCTAAACTAGACCATATTGATTGTCCAGGAAAAATGTGGCTAGCTGAAGGTATATTAGAAATGACCTATGTCTGAATTGCTCTAGGGCATTCAAATAATACATGATTCACCGCTTCTCCTTATATATTACCCATGAGTTTATATTAAATTACAGATATCTCAATAAAGACGCATATAAAAGAAGTTATATATAGGGATTAAAAAACGAGTTCCCATACGCTCTCATGAGGGCGATTTCCGGCTTATCTCCTGTCATCGCCTCTCCTCCTGCTCACTTCCTCTTTCTCTCTTTTTCTCCTTGCTCTTCGACATGGCTATTCTTCTTCCTTAGCCCATGCTCCCTTGATTCATGGCTATGGCTCGTTTGGGTTCTACTTGGTTTCTGATATTGCTTTTTTTGGATATCTTGGGTCTTCTCTTTTTCTCCCTTTACTCTAGTTTTTGTCTTGCATTGCCATGAAACTGTGTAGTTCAGGTAAAAGAATTTGTCTTTGTTTTTTCTTTCTATTCATATGTACAAATGGTCTTTTGTTTTTGCAGATCACATGTGGTAATATCGCTATATTGAATGATGCACAGTTGCTGATGAGGAGGCTGAGGAATCAATTCTTTATTTGAAGATGCTTCTATCACTTGTAAGTTCTGATGGTAGTCTCAAAGAACCCCTGAAATTTTTTACAGATTGCTTGCTTTACTTTTTAGCAGTGTTTCTTAGCAATCTTGCCGTCTACTGCTTCTGTTTCATAGCCTCACTTTTGGGTATGATTAACTTTGATATGAAGGTTTTACTTTCCTGTGTTTCTCTTTAAAGGGATACAATTTTGAGTTCACCTACTGATATGCCTTGTCGTGCACTTTACAGAGAGAGAGGAAGAAGCATTTTAACATTACAACAAGCTGACTCAGATTCTCAAAGTAGTGAAGTTTGTCTTTCAGTTTAATTCTAACTTTAATGCTAACTAGGCTCGCACAAACTACAAGTGTACATGCTCGTAACCTAAACAAAGTTAGCAATCTATCATCAGATTGATCATCTCAATTAGGTGTGAATATTACTGACTCATAATAAGATCGGCTGAACATATTCAGGCTCTAGAAGAAATGGGACAGGGCGAGGAAGCAAAATCGCAAGAAAGTGCTTACTCGGGAGCTGACCTCACTGACGATGACTTTAGACTGGATGAACTTAGGGGAGAGAACCATTTGGAATCTGTCAGTAGGAGTTCACAAGCTCTTTTAAGTATTTCTGGCTTCTCTCTGGAGGATAAGGGATGGATGTCGTCTCCCGACAGCGTGTACAGTAGTGGATCAAAGTCAAACATAACCTTCGCTGAAGCAAGTAGTCCTGTTAGTGTCAATAAGTCAACTGAACTGCTAGAACAAACCCAAATGACTGAAGAAGAGGCCAGTGCTTTTATGTCTTTACCTCCATCGTCACAGTCCAATTCTGATGACGTCTCAGACGCTGATCAACAAGTATCAGCAGAAGCAATGATAGTAAGTAATGATGATTGTCTCCCAAAAGCTTCAGATGACGAACAAGGTGAAATGACAGAGTTCAAGTTAGCAGCAAGAGATGTACCTGTAGAAGTTACAGCCAACGATGTCTCACAGTCTTTGGTAGAGAGTCAAATCCGGGAGCAAAGAACCTATGGAGGATAAAATTGAGGTTCGAAGTGATGAGTCTTCTCTTCCAACACAGACACAGACTCGAGTTACAAGAGGTAAGTCCATATATACAACTGCTTACAGTCATCCCTTTTTCTTTCTTTATATCTCTATGAAACTTATGGAAAACACACTGCATTTCCCGTTGTTCTAATTGGCTGGAAAAATAGTCTCTCTCTCAGTTACAGCTTAAAGTTTCTTTGTGTCTAAACTACCCCAATCAAATTGAGTGATAGGAATTTAGTGTAATCTAATTAGTCTCCAGTAGTCGCAGTACTTATTTTCTAAGCCTGCAAGAAGCAGATCTAACGTACTTGCAGTGATCATTGTGCATACATGGTTTCTTGCAAATGTACAGCTGAAATCTCCAATCTTCACGATATAACGCAGCTTCTCATAATGCTACATGCAGGTAAAAATGCTTATTTACTGTCAATTCTCAAGGGCATGGAGATGAAAATAGATGGTCGAAGCATTGCTGACGGTGAGATTTTGAAGAATAAGATTTAAAAAATTTAAAAATAAAGATTCAAGAGATTTGGCAAGAGATTTCAAAAATTTAGAGAGAAGAGAGTACGAAGAAGAGCTCTTTTCTCTTGCTTAATCTTTACATAAGTTTCACATCCTATTTATAATACAACATAATGCTTCTATGTAAGGAAGATTAGAGCTACTACATACATGTGTAAGACCTACAATTAGATCATTCTATAAGTAGTAATTAGCTTTAATGAAAGCAATGTGGTCTTCTTTCTCCAATTCGCTCCAAGAGCTCTATCTCTTTCTCCTAGGAGCCAACAGCTCTTTTTCCTTCCCTAGGAGCCAACAACTCTCTTCTCACATGTCTCAAGGAAGATATGTGACCTTGACTCCCTCCTTGAGTCTCCAAAAGTCACAAGAAGGAAAAGACACTCTAAGACTTGATTGCTTCTTATTCAAGTCTTAGGTTTAATACTCCCCCTCAAGCTTAATTCCATAATGTGAATCATTAGGAGTAAACTTGAAAGTTGTGACTCTCCACTTCATTAAAAACCTTATTGGAAAACCCAATGGGACAAACCCAATAGAGGGAAAAAGAGTGTGGTTCATAGTCACGGTTTGGTTATTGCAACCAATCCGAGTTTTGAGCATATAAACTCATATACCTTTGTGCTTGCGGCCTTAGTGAATATGTCGGCTAGTTGGTCCGAGCTTCTTGTGTAGCAAGGCAAGATCACGCCTTCTTCAATCTTCTCCCTAACCTTATGACAATCCACTTCGATGTGCTTAGTACTCTCATGGAATACCAGATTTGATGCAATGTGAATAGCGGCTTGATTATCACAATGCAATGTGATCGGATCTTGTGACTCAACTCCCAAATTCTTAAGCAATGACTTTAACCATATGAGTTCATTTGTGAGCTTTCTCATTGCTCTATATTCGGCTTCCGTACTTGAGCATGACACCACCTTTTGCTTCTTGCTTTTCCAAGTTACCAAGTTGCCTCCAAAAAACGTGCAATACCCGGTTGTACATTTTCGATCTTGTCTATCTCCGGCCCAATCCGCATCACAATAACCGACAAGTGTTGTGTCTTTGTTCCTTCCCATCCAAATGCCATGATCGGGTGTTCCTTTAAGGTAACAGAGAATCCTTTCTACCATATTCCAATGACATTTCATTGGTGCTTGCATATGTTGACTTATTTGATTCACCGCATATCTTAGGTCCGGCCTTGTGATGGTAAGATAAATGAGCTTGCCAACCATCTTCCGATACTTGTGTACATCGGCAAAGGGGATATTTTCGTCATTCTCCCCCTTACACGTGACTTTGTAGGCATCTTCAAGAGATGTGGAAGCCTTTCTTGAACCTAAATCACACCCTTGTAAAAGATCAAGTGTATATTTGCGTTGAGAAAGAATAAGATCTTCCGGGGAGCGACAAACCTCAATACCAAGAAAATACTTCATAGTTCTCAAGTCTTTAATGTCAAAAACAGAGTGAAGATGGAATTTAATACCTTGGATCTCGGTCAAGTTATTTCCCGTGATGATAATGTCATCAACATACACAAGAAGTACCACAATACCATCTTTACCTTGATGAGTGAATAAGGTGTGATCGGCTTCGGATTTCTTGAAGCCTTGGTCCCTCAAAGTATGGCTCAACTTATGATACCACGCCCTTGTGATTGTTTGAGGCCATATATAGCCTTCCTTAAGCGTAATACTTGGCCGGGACGAACAATATGTTCTAAGCCTGGAGGTGGGTGCATATAAACCTCATCTTCAAGTTCTCCTTGAAGGAATGCATTCTTGACATCCATTTGCCACAATTCTCAATCCAAGTTAGTTGCTAAAGATAAAACAACACGTACCGTATGGAATTTGGCAACCAGAGCATATGTGTCATTGTAATCTTCTCCAAAGGTTTGTGTAAATCCGCGAGCCACGAGTCTTGATTTGTGCCGTTCAATCGTTCCATCACTATTAAACTTGATAGTGAAGATCCACCTAGATGTGAAGACTTTCTTTCCAAGTGGAAGTTCGGATTCCTCCCAAGTGTGGTTCCGTACCATAGCCCTATGTTCATCATCAATAGAGTCACGCCATACCTTATGTTGTTTGGTTTCATCATACGTCTTGGGTACGGAGTGTTGCTCAATTTGTGTAAGGAAGGCGTGATGTTTGTGGAAGATGTGAATAAAAGGACATGGGGATCGAAGAGGGTGAGTCATGGCATGTTGTTGAAGTAGACATGTGAATCGGCCCACTGGGAAGCCTTGCGGTGTCGGGTGGAGCGGCGGAGGGTCGAGGGACCAACAGTGATGATGTCGGACGACGGGTCGAGCAACGTTGTACTCGCACCGACTGTGGTTTGGAACGGGCCGGACGCGTCTTCACCCGGGGGTGCGGGAGTTCTGTCCAGGGCATACGTGTCCTTCGTTGAGTCGTCCGCGATCTGGGGTGCATTCCACTCGGCTTCGGTTAGGGCGGGCGCGGCTTCGGAAAGGTCAGCGGCTTCGGTGGGGTCGGTTGTGACTTCGTCTCTGCGAGCCGTGACATTACTCGGTCGGCCGCAGCCTCCCCGAGTCTGTTCTCTTCCCGTGCTGGCTGCGTCCCAAGGACATTGGCTTTGGTTTGAGGGACTGGGTCGGTTGCGACTCAAGCACTTTGATCATCTTTTTTGAGATTTGTGTCTCTCCTTGCTCCTTGAGGACTTTGTAAAAAAATCCCAAGTTTATCTAGCACCAAGCGGAGACCCATTGCCCAGTCGGAATTATTTCGGGTAATGTCTTGAATACTTGTCCAAAATCCTTGACTTCATAATAACATTTTTCCTCCATAAACTTAACATCCTTAAACACCATAATTCTGCGTGTATCTGGTATATATCACTTGTATCATTTTTTAGTTATAGAGTACCCAATGAACATTCCTTTAATGCTTTTGGGCTCGAGTTTATTCCTTTGTTCTCCTAGGACAAATATAAAACACACAAAACCGCATCTCCCCAAATGGTGATATATCTTGGAGAACTCGAGTCGGAATTTGGTTGATTAGATAGCATGCGGAAACAACCGCATCTCCCCAAAAACGTTTAGGAACGTTGGAATGGAACATCATGGACCTAGCCACCTTCATAAGGTGTCGGTTCTTGCGCTCTGTCACCCCATTTTATTGTGGGGTATATGGACAAGTTGTTTGATGAATTATCCCGTTTTTCGTAAGGTAATGTTGGAATGTATTGCTCATATATTCTCCACCATTATCCGATCTTAAGACTTTGATATTGACACCATATTGATTAAAAACATAAGTTTGAAAGTTAGTAAATGCTTCTAGAACTTGATCTTTAGTTGATAACAATGTTATCCAAGTAAATTTTGATTTTTCGTCAATAAAAGTTATAAAATATTTATGTCCCTCTCTAAATTCATATGGTGATGACCAAACATCCGAATGAACAAGATCAAAAACAATTTTCATATACGGTTATGGATTTAGGAAAAATAGATTTTCAATGTTTACCAAGAATGCATGCTTCACAAGAATCATTTTTAAATAAAACATTCGGTAATAATAAATTCAAAACCCGAGTATGTGGATGTCCTAAACGAGCATGCCACTCATCATGTTTAAGTCTACAACTAGAATTAAAAGCATTAGAAGAACTAGATAAAGTAGCATTAAAAGATAAACTAGGATTGTTCTTGATGTTATCCAACAAATACAATCCATCTTTGGATATTCCTTCTCCAAGGGTCTGATCACTCTTAATATCCTTAAAATAAACCTTTTTAGGATCGAAAATAGCTTTTCAATTTAAGTCATTTACTGCCTTATACACACTTAACAAGTTTGATTTAAACGATGGCATATCAAAGGCTTACGAATTTTTATCAAATAATCGTAAATCCCTTATACCTTCAATAGGAACTTGCTTACCATTGGCAATTACTACATTCCCTAGGGCAGGTCTAACATTTTCTAGTAAATTCTATTACTAATCATATGGTGAGATGCTCCGGAATCTACTACCAATGGTTTAGTAATTTTCGAGACATAGAAAGAGTTATCGGACTCCTTTAAAGCATTGATTGATTTTATGAGCTCTTCAAGGTCAGCTCTCCTTATATACTCCCCTTGATTAGCTACCATAGCTGTGCCATTCGTGCCTCGAGAGTGTGACTCCGAGCTGCCTTGAATTGTGCCTTCATTTGCTATATTTGCTTTACCCCTTTCTCTTCGGTTTTGTTTCAAGTGTGGATGGAGTGTCCAACATCTATCCTTGGTGTGTCCCTTATGTTTTCAGTGCTCACATACAAAGGTTTTCCTTTCCTCTTGTCGATATGAAGCTTTGTTTCCCATCACAAGCTCTCATTTTTCACCGAAAAGATTTCCTGACCCTTGTTCTCTTTGCACCAAGCCGCAAGCCTCATCCAAGGTCGGAAGCTTCTCTTGTCTCAAGAAATGAAAAATCAAGTCTCCATAGGCTGGATTTAAGTTCATCATCACGCCAAAGACTTTAATTTGCTCAAGTCTTTCATGAAGAATATTTGGATCCACCGTAAATGGCCTAAGCATTTCTAGTTCAGCCCAATATGATCTATACTTCCCAAACCGTTGAGTAAACTCCATACCTTCTTGATTTAGGTTGTTGAGATATTTCTTGACTTTATAAACTCTACTAAGGTTGGAGAGATTCCCATAGACACGTTTTAGAGATTCCATAATTCCTTAGCATTTTCACAATGGGAGTAGGCTTCATGAATGGATGGTTCAAATGAGCTTTGGATGATGACTAAAGCAACTTGATCCTCTTGGTACCATTTTGCTTCATCTTCTCCAGCTGTGGCTTCACCCTCCTTTTC
The DNA here is from genome assembly GCA_023374145.1 of Lepidium sativum. NCBI lineage: Eukaryota > Viridiplantae > Streptophyta > Magnoliopsida > Brassicales > Brassicaceae > Lepidium > Lepidium sativum. Next base: position 6,364 of record JAKUCM010006730.1, on the reverse strand, counting down.
CTTTGCCTTTGAACTCACCGAAACCGCCTTCTTTGGAACTCCTTCTTCAATATAAGCCCAAAGCTCTCGGCTTTTCAACACACTAGTGATAGTTCTTGACCACAAGAGGTAGTTAACACCCTTGAGAACCACATTATCTCCTAAAAACTTCAAGTGTTCCATGATTTTTTGAAGAATCACTCTTTTACCCAATGGTCCGAAAAAGTTCTTCAAGAACACAAATGGAGATTTCGAAAAATTTCAAGGATCTTTGAGACTTAAAAGAAAGAGGTAAACCTTGGTCTATGATGAACCAAGCTCTGATACCATGTGAGATTTTGAAGAATAAGATTGAAAAGATTTAAAGATAAAGATTCAAGAGATTTGGCAAGAGATCTCGAAAATTTAGAGATAAAAGAGTATGAAGAAGAGTTTTCTTTTCTCTTGCTTAATCTTTACATAAACTTCTACATCCTATTTATAATACAACATAGTGTTTCTATGTAAGAAAGATTAGAGCTACTACATACATGTGTAAGACATATAATTAGATAATTATATAAGTAGTAATTAGCTTTAATGAAAGCAATGTGGTCTTCTTTCTCCAATTGGCTCCAACAGCTCTATCTCTTTCTCCTAAGAGCCAATAGCTCTTTCTTCCTTCCCTAAGAGCCAACAACTCTCTTCTCACATGTCTCAAAGAAGACATGTGACATTGACTCCCTCCTTGAGTCTCCAAAAGTCACAAGAAAGAAAAAAGACTCTAAGACTTGATTGCTTCTTATTCAAGTCTTAGGTTTAATACTGACAACAGGTACATGTCAGATAATTTACTTCCCAATAAATAAAAGTAACGCAAAAGTCGCATCAAGAAGTCTTATCACTATTTGTATAGGGAGGTTAGCATTCCAGTGCACGTTGACTATCTAATCAAGCAGGCCACAAGAGTTGATAATCTCTGCAACATGAGGTTGGACTCCATGGATGTAGATAAATGATTGGAAATCAGACAGAAGCTTTGACCAACAAGGCGCTTCAAGAAGGAGGCCACATCAGACACATTTGGTATTTCATGAAGTTGCATTCAACCAGTCATTCGTGGTTAGAAAGCGGGCTCAAAATTTTAAAACTGGCCATGTCTCCAAAAGCAATTCAATATTCAATACCGTGCCTGTCTTACAAGGTATGATCTTCGAAACTCGAGAAATAGATCACAATGGCTATTTGTTATAGAAAAAGCATGCTTCAGTTAATCATCGTTTGTTACAACCTAAAGGTTTTGTAGCAATCTTCAGCAGCACGCAGTAATGATAAGAGATGCATTCTAAGCTTTTCGGAGCGTCTTGGCTGGAGCTTAGATGCTTCTCCTAACATTTCAGATGCAACAGCTCTGACGTCAAGCTCCAAAATTCTCAGTATGTGTACAGTTTGGTTTACAGGATAATTTTGTAGAGATTATGCTTGTGGACATACATATATATGATTTGTTGAATGGCGCTAACAACAATGTGACATCTACTGAACACAATTGCTTCCATGTCTTGTTGCTGTTTGAAGAATCCAACAACCAAATCACTTTGATGGACCTGTTTATCTTGGAAACACTCAAGCGATCATCGAGGATGCACATGGAACTGCCACGTTGATCGGAAAAGGGAGTTGTACATATGACTTGAAAAGTTTCTGTGTGAAGATCAAAAGATAATACTTTGGAAGTAGTAAACATTGTAGAAACCTCAATCTGATGAATTATAAAACCAAACTGACTTGTATGTACACTTCACTTTGTCTTTGCCAAATCCTAATTTATACGAGCTTCGATGTCAATTTATACCTCTGTTTCTACTGTCAAATAAATAATTACTTGTAGATAGAATGTGATAATTACCAAACAAATCACAAATATATATTTACGAGCCGGATATATATATTATATTAGTATATATATATTTTAACGGCAAATTATATTGTACCACAATTGGGCCCGGTCAAATAGCCAAAGTTCTACATAATGTAGGCAGGAGGACTTGATCCAGGTTATACAAATGCGTTGCCTTAAGTGAACTTACCACCTGCCATTAGTTATATAAAAAAAAATTATTTGTAGTACATTATTTTATTTGATATGAATATATATATATATATATATATATATATATATAAAAGAAATTGATTTTTTAAAAAAAATTATGATCGATAAAGAGTCGAATGTTCCACCGCTTGCATTTTTTTTGGTATGTCATTGACAAATTTTAGTTACACCAAGTGCATTATGGACAACTTTTATACACTAGGATCAAGACAAAAGTTTTGGAAGTTTTAATTACTCAACTTAAATTATTTAAGTTTCAAATTTTTAGGATTTTTATGAATTTAAAATATAATTTTGTTTTCTACTTTCTTTTTAGAATATTCTCAACTTAGGGTATGATCCAAAAAAAAATTCTTTTTAGTTACATCATTTTTCTTTTACTTTTCTTGTTAGCTATTAGGTCTTTGAGTGCTTCAATATTATACAAAAACTTTTGCTTTTGAAAGCAACAAAACAAAAGAAAATATCAATTAAGCTCTCCCGATCCAAAATATATCATCTTACATGCAGGAGATAATTATAAGGAGTGGTCATCAACTAAAAGTGAGGTGGTAGAAGTTCGAAAACCCGAGGCAGTTAATCACTTTTCAAAGTGGCCATCAACGGCTTCTCCTTCCACTACCGATTTAAGTTTCACATGTGACAGTTGTTTTGTGGATGATTCTTAGAAAATTTTGGATCTATATTCATGTCTTGGTTGGATCTGCTTTCCAGATTTAATGGAGAAAAAATGCATGGGGCTCGTGGAGTATGTAGAAACCTCTCTTCTTTACATTCAGAAGTAGAAGTCATGTTATGGGTTATAAAGTCACTCCTAGCCATCCAAATTACAAAATTTGAGATAGCGACGGATTGTAAGAACGTTATGAAGATAATAATGCAACCTGCAGGTGGACGACATTCCAATCATATCAAGAGAATTTATCGAGGTTAAACTTTTTTTCCGCTCTCTATGTAATTCTAAGATATCTAAATCATAAATTTGATGCTCTCATTTATTGTGTAACCTGCAGCGTACAGTTAAAAAATGAGCTAACATTTATTGTGTAAACATTCTCTACCATTTGTGGTATCTTAATATATCTTGAGTTAATAAAAAGAATTAGGCTCTCCCGATTAGTTATTGAAAAGGAAAAATATTTGAAAAAGCTTGAAATTAAACTAATCATATTTTAGAAGCAAAAACAAATTAGGATATGATTGGTTTAATTACAATCGCATTTTAAAAAGTTTGTTTTTCAAAAATAACATAGCAAAAATAATTCCAATCAGACCTCTTTCCTTCCTACTAATGTATTCAAAGAATCAAAAGTGAGCAATTTATTTCAGTCAAGAACAATAAATACTTCAATATCATTATTTGTATATTTAATGATAAATACAAAAAGATGATCTAAAACTTGTACATGTGATAAATACAAAAAGATTACCTAAAACGGGAACTATATCGTAAATTGATATAATATTTTCCAAATCAATTAGGATTAGGCTTAGTCTTATCGTATCAATTAATTAGGAAATCCATTATAAATTTCCCATATCAATTAGGATTAAGATTAGTCTTATCGTTCTCTATAAATACGTTTCTCACAATCCTAAAAGTCTCACAATTCATTTAAGCACTCAAAGACCTAATAGCTCACAAGAAAAGTAATAGAAAAATGATGGCTGTCTCGAAACTGCTCATACTCGTCGTGGTCGTTGCATGTCTCTCCTCATCTGGCGCACAGGCTTGGAGCTGGAGTTGGAGTAGTGGCTCGGGTTATGGTTGGGGATCCGACGGGTCAAGTACTTCTACTTCAGGTCCTGGTTCAGGCTCTGACGGTTCAAGTTGGAGTTGGGGCTCGTTCCCTGGTTGGGGTTGGGGATCTGGAGGCTCAAACCAGTCGCGCTCAGGTTCCGGTTCAGGCTCTGGTGGATCTGGTTGGAGTTGGGGCTGGGGTTCCGATGGATCAAGTGGTTCGGGCTCGGGTTCAGGTACTAATCCAGATGGTTCAAGATGGAGTTGGAACTGGAATCCTAAGTCTGGTTGGAGATGTCCAAAGCAAAACAACACAAACACTTCCGGTTCAGATTCGAACACTGAAACATCAAGAAACATTGTAGTTGGAGGATCGGATGGATGGACAAAAGGGTTAGATTTCAAACAATGGGCTTCCAAAACTGCTCCTTTCTACCTCAATGATGTTCTTGGTGAGTTTCATCATACATAATTACATATATATTTTCATTACATTCAAAGTTAAAACAGTACTTGGTGATTAACGAATAATATTTTTGAACATGTTGCAGTTTTCAAATACGATAAATCAGCGAAAAAAAAGAGATAGTGTGTATCTATCTATTCGAAGATCCATGGAGTTATGTGAACTGTGACATGAAGAATGGGAAGAAGATAGCTCCAACGAAGAAAGGATCAGAAGAAAGCTTTAAGTTTACACTTAACAAAACACAACCTTACTTCTTTGCATCAGGAGAACATGATGGACATTATTGCAAAAACCATAACATGAAGTTCACTCTCTTCCCTGTTCCTTACCCTTCTGACTAAATCCCTTAATTTTGTTGGATTTTATTCTTTTCAGGTTTTGGCAAGAAAGTTTTTAGGTCTTAGAAGTGCAATATAAACTCTGGTTAGATGTGTTTCTATTAGTGTTTTTCGGTTTCTTTTTAGCGAAGACTTTTTTCTTTTGTCAATTGTAAAACTTTCTTTTTAAGATTGCATAAAAAGATACAATAGAAAAATGACTTAAGGCCCAATTTATGTTTTAGAGTCCAACACTTATTGTGTTGGTTGGATATTGAACTAATTAGTAAGTAATTAAGCACATAAAATCTGTTATTATCACAAGTTAGCCAAAACTTATCCTTGGAATATCTATTTTCTAAATTTTAGTAATAAAACTGATATAGTAAATTACCAATCTGGAATATGTAAATTACCAATCTGACATTAACACAAAAATATAGAATGAAAATCATGGCAATAAACCACCAAAACTGAAGAGGAAAACACCAGATTTAGTATCCATATTTGAACTTTCGCTACTATGTGACATTTCAAGGATTTTTTTTTTTGTTAATATTGGGCTACAAATAGCAAGCCCATTAGCCAAGTTCTTGCAAATGTAAGCGGGGGGACTCGATCCCAGGATGTGCAAGTGTGCATGCCTCTTGTGGACTTATCACATGTCACTAGTCTAAATGCCACTTGCGACATCTTAAAATTTTTATTTGGCTTTTTCTAGTTTTCTGAATTTAATCATTTGAGAAATAAATAATATTTTACCTGAATTTGAATTATTTGGATATCAAACAAAAAACAAATTTAAAATAAGAAAATAGATTTAGAATTTTGATCCAAATTAGAGTTTAGAGTAGGATGAGGAATAAATTTAAAGAAAATCTTAATGATCGAAATGTCACACACAAAGTTGTTATCAACCTCAATATCATTATATGTCAAATATGCATTGAAGTTCCCAATTTAAAATTAGAGTTATTTAATAGAAATGTGGATATGGTCCAAATAACATGTTTTAAAGACCTTAGGTTATCTTTAATATATTGTTTTCACACAAAACATCAATCAACAAGCATGTTACATGTGTCTTAGGTGAAGTGTAATAGTAATACCAAAGTCAAAAATTGTAAGCTCATGCACAACCGTTAAGATATTGACGTTCCAAGTTTATTCCTATATGATAATTATAAATAATACTCAATTTGCAAATCTTTTATAGCTTTCTAGACTATCGACCATGAAATGTGATATAATAGGAATATTTTCGTTTGATTTTATTCAAATAGAAAACACGATAACAACGTTTAGGTTATATACAAATATTTATTTGTTTGATTTCTTTAAGAGAATAAAAAATACAAGAAGCAATTTTAAATTATTATTTTTGGGGTAAAAGAACCAATATATGTCGGGGTGAGTAATGAACTTGATAATTAGTAAACCCTGAATTAAAAATTACTAATATCTAGATAAACTATGAACATGTCGTGCTTCATGTAGTAATTTCCTAAAACCATAAAATTTTGAGAATTTTGAAAAGCCAGTAATTTTCGTTATGGATTTCATTACTTTGATAAATATGATTGTGTTTTTGTACATTAAAACCCATATATATACAAAAAGAATTAAAATTTTGATATGTTATACTTTAATATGATATGTAATAAGACCATAAACACATTTTTATTAACTATATTATGTATATTTAGAGATATTTATTATTATTTTTGCTTTTTAGTTATCAAAAAATAACTAATTCTCTCTCTCTC
>JAKUCM010006729.1:0-36622 GCA_023374145.1 Lepidium sativum | reverse complement strand
CGGCTTATCGGGATAAAATTAATGCCGACTTTGCTCAAAACTTGGAGAAGTGTTGAGTGGCTAGGCAAGTAAGACCACTGGTGGGTCCAAGTAAGACGTCTTCTAGGACTAATACGCCTATTCGAGGTGTTAGTTTCAAGAAGGCGTTGGCAATGAAAGGAATGTCTCCTAGGAAAACCCCAAGGCAAAAGATTGCAAAGGAGGGAACAATTAAAGATAAGGAAAAGAGTCCTATAAAATTTTAAATTTATTTATGATTAATGTTTTATGTTGAAATTGTCAAAGACTTGGCAGTAAGATTACAATTGGGTATTTGCGGGATATTTGGAAACTTTCTAAACCTAAATTTTTGTTTCTTTCAGAAATAAAAAGTAATTATTTATTTTTGAAAAAAATACAGAGTCATTTTGGTCATAGCCTATTAACAAAAATTAGCTTTGTTATACAAGAATTATTTGAATCTTGTCATTAGTTATAAAGATAAAAATATGATCGACATAACTGTAGACTTAAACGGTATAAAATCCTTTATTATGTTCATATATGGAGAACCGATAAAGCATAAAAGAGATTATGTGTGGGAACGGTTAACTATAATGGGTATTCGACGGTTGGAGCCCTGGTTAGTTATGGGCGATTTTAATGAGCTTAGTGGTAATCACAAAAAGATGGGTGTCTCTTCCCGACCCTCATCATAATTTGTGTCATTTCATCAAATGATGCAGGATTGTGGATTGATTGACTTTCCAAAAATAGGAAATTTCTTGTCCTGGTGAAGGTTCCAGCAAAATGGGATAATACGATGTATTTTAGATAAATCATTTGGAAACAAAGAATGACATGATTTATTTCCTAAATCTAAAATTGAAAATCTAGATATGATAGAATCATATCATAGGCCGATATTAGGTCGATTTTCAGAAAGTACATTTTCGAAAAAACGACAATTTATTTTTGACGAACGATGGGTTGGAAAAACTAGTCTCCGGGAAACTATTGATCAAAGTTGGATTGGTACACATGGTCGGTCGGAAAAACTAGTCTCTGGGAAACTATTGATCGAAGTTGGATCGATACACATGGTCGGAGGAAAATGACTTTCGAAGAGAAACTAAAGGTTTGTCGTCGTGAAATTTCACATTGGAGGCAGACTACTATTGAACCTGGCAGACAAAATATTTTACGGTTGAAACAGGATTTGGAGGACCTAAAGAACAGTGGGTCGGCAAACTCAGACCAAATTCTGCAGGCCAACCTTGATCTTCGGTGTGCCTCTATCGAAGAAGAGATATATTAGAAACAGAAAAGTCAAAATAAGTGGCTAAGGGAAGGTGATGAAAATACAAAATTTTTTCATGCCCAAACGAAGCAGCGAAGAGCTCGTAATAGGATTTTTGGTCTTTATATTGGGGTCGATATCTAGGTTACCAAGGAGGAAGAGACACTGAGAGAAGCAACGAATTATTTCTCTATGCTTTTCGCTTGTAATGGGGACTCAACTATTGTTCTGGTAGAACCCAAAATTACTGGGTCTGATAATCAAATGTTGATGCGCCAAGCCTCTCATGAGGAAGTCCGTCATGCATTGTTTTCGATGAGTCCTAGTAAACCTCTCGGGCCTGATGGAATGACAGCTCTATTTTTCCAAGAGGCGTGGGATACTGTGAATGATGATGTGGTTGAGTTAGTTAATAACTTTTTTCTTAAGGGCTTGTTTGAGCGGAATTTGAATTGAACAAATATTTGTCTAATCCCAAAAATTTCCCGCCCGACAAGGATTGTGGAATTCAGACCAATTAGTTTATGTAATGTGATATATAAGATCATATTTAAGGTGATGTGTATAAGGTTTTTGCCTATGTAAGAGAGAAACTTAGAGACAGAATAAATAGTTGGTCATCTAAGTTTCTATCTAGAGCAGGTAAGGAGGTTCTGATAAAATATGTCCTGACAGCGCTGCCTACTTATGTAATGTCTTGCTATAAACTTCTCAAAACGGTAATCCATCACCTAAATACTGCTATAGCGGATTATTGGTGGTCTAATTCGGCTACGTTGAGAGGGATCCATTGGCAGAAGTGGAAAATGGTCTGTAAACCGAAGTCCAAAAGGGGATTAGGTTTTAGGGTTCTAGAGGATTTTAATACTACTTTTTTAGCAAAATAGTTTTGGCGGCTCCTGGATTACCCGGAGTCAATGTTGACACGAGTTCTGAGGGGATGTTATTTTAAGGATGCATGTCCATTAATGGCAAAGTCGAGAGCTAATTCTTCTTATGGTTGACGGAGTATACTATCTGCACGATCTTTGGTTTCTAAAGGTGCAATTAGGAAGATAGGAGATGGGAAGAAGATAAGGGTTTGGGAAGATCCATGGATTCCAGATAGCATACCCCGTCCGGCATTATAGATGTCTTTTTCTGTATTTCCCAACCTTGTCGTGGATCAATTTATAGACCATCAGGCGGGTGCTTGGAAGGAGATTTTAGTCCGCCAATACTTTGATCTTATTGACGTTCAATTAATTTTAGGCATACCTATATCACGGCAACACCGTCCTGATTACTGGGGTTGTATTTTACCAAGAATGGACGGTATTCGGTCAAATCAGAATATCATACTGAGTAGACTATGCCGCATTTAGAGATAGGATGCACAGGGCCAGATTTTCAGGCATTATACGCCAAAGTGTGGAAAATTAGTGCACCGAATAAAATCCGATTTTATGGCAGATTATATCCCATAATGTGGCTGTAAATCAGAATCTTAAGCATCGGGAAATTAATTGCCCTCTAGATTACCCACAGTGTGGGGCAGGGGATGAGACTATTAATCATGTCCTCTTTCAATGCCCCTTGGCGCTTCAGACATGGGCCCTATCCGATATCCCATCTGCCATAAATATATTTTCGGGGGAGTCGATTTGGTATAATTTAGACTACTTATTTTGGCGGCTACCAGAAGGAGGTAATCGACACTACTTTCCATGGTAGATTTGGAATATATGGAAAGCCTTGAACGATTTTTGTTTCTCAAAAAAATTACCGATCCTCGTAGCATCATCTTGCGGTCAATGGCGGAATATGGGGAATGATCAGCGATTCGCCTACGACCATTGGTTCAGCAGTCCAGACAGATGGGCTATACCGGGACACAGAAATCCAGTTGGATGTTCCCTACTACAACCAATTCAGGCTTCATGGGTCTCAAATGCTTTCTAGACGCCTCCTGGAAGATGACAGCCCATAAGATGGGGTTAGGCTTGTTCAGTTTTCCAGATTCAGTAGAGGGTAGTTGCTCGGGTGCTCGAGGCGTCAACATATGTTTGTCAACACTGCATGCGGAGGTTGAAGCTGTTCTCTAGGCAGTGAAATCACTGCTAGCTATCCAAGCCTTGGAGTTAGAGATGTCTACGGATTGTGAGACTATGTTGGAGGTTTTCTCTAAGCCGGGGGATTGGCTTACTTTTCTTCCTTACCAAGAGGTCTTCGCACAGCTACATGCTCTCTTTACATCCTTTCAGCTTAGGTAATTCCTCGTAATCTCAATTATAAGGCTGATACTTTCGCCAGGTTAGTAAGAGAGACAAGTTATAGTTGATTGTAAGGAACTCCGTATAAGCTTTTTTGCGCATTTTATATAAGATTTCCGTTAACAAAAAAAAATACACAAAAATTAAAATTAAAATAAAAGTGAAATTTAATGTATATATAGTGTCATTGACGTGAAATTAATTTTGGAAAAAAATATTCAGTAATAAGTAATAGACACCAAGGAGTAGGAGTGTCACTATAAGAAAATGTGTATATAATGCTGTGTCTAAACTTACAAAGACACGAGGTAACTAAAACAAATATTTATAATAAAAAAATTATAACATAAATATATTATAGTTTAAAATAAGATATATATATATATATATATATATTAACTAATCCAATTTTTGTATTCAAAATAAGATTCAATCAATTTTAGATTTGAATTTTCACTTTAAGCAAATATATGTGGAACTAAATCCAACATAATTTCTGAAATAACATAATACTTGCAAAACATATTATAATTCTTGAGAATAATATTTACAAAAAAAACCTGATTTATTTATAATATAAATCGTAAAAATATTGTAATATATAATTTAAAAAAAATATTTAAGCCTCCTAAATATATATATATAAATATTTGAGGAGTCCGAGGCGAATATATGCATATACCATGAATAATATTAGAGTCATTTAATAACAAATGATATATTATATGTTATTTAACATCATTTATAACAAATGACATTATATAATTGAATCTCTTACAAGACATTACGATGAAAATAATTGCATCAATTTCTTTAATTGATATTAATTATTTGAGTCACCACTTACAAAATCATTTTTATAAGTGATGTAAATAGCACTTGTATCAATTAAAACTGATACAAACAAATAAAATAAATAACAGTATAGGTCTTGTAATGTGTTATACAAAGTATAGATTTACTAAGAACAAAAAAATGACGGCCAGGGCTTCAAGGAAAAGTGATTGCGATGTCACCATGTACGATGCGGCGCTGTAGGTGCGACCTCCGGATGTGTCGAATTCGTCAGCGATGTGTGTGGTGAAGGCGGGGTTGTCGAATATTTGGAGGAAGGTGATCCTAGAGTTGGCGATGTTAGGGTTTTGATTGAGGTGACCCGGGACGCCATGCTGTCTAATTCAGTCGATAGAGAACCACCGCCTTGTGCTTCTCTGCAGATCGCAATGACGGTTGCGGTTCCAATCGGGTCAGAGAATTGTGATTTAGTGAAGAGTGTGGCGGGATCTATGTTATTAGTGAGTGGAGAGAAGGATGGTTCGTTTTTTTACTCCCCTTTCATGGGCTAGAAAATTTACTACTTTGAATGCAGGAGGTGATTCAATCACGGTAGATCGAGTCTCTAAACAGTTCGTTGATAAAAGGATGCGTGTGGATTCTCCATAGAGTAAAACTGGTGAGGCCGTGGTTTCGGTAAAGGAGGATGTTATTTAGGCTATGTATGCTATGTTGGACGTTTTATGTATGTGAAGGTTCTAAGGAGGAGTGTCAATATTGCCGCTATGACTAGGAAGCTCCATGAAGTTTGGAAACCCTTGGGTGCGATGCACGTCACTGATATGCCGCGTAACATTTTCCTAGTGTGTTTTGGTGTGGAGAGTGAGTATCTTACGGTATTATCAGGTGGCCCTTGGAGAATATTTGGGAGGTATCTTCTCACTCAAGCTTGGTATCATACCTTTGATCCTTGCCATGTGATATTCGTACGGCTCCTTTTTGGATTCATATTCATAGGCTTCCTATTGCCCACAAGTGCCTAAGGAAGATGTTATTGATACTCTGACTCAAGTTGTTTCGCCTACAGCAGCTTTGTCGTCTGCTGGTACGGCCTCTCAACCAGGTGATGGGTTTACACAAGTTCTTTGAAATAGTAGAGGTGGTAAATTTACAACCGTGTTGAAGGACTCTCCTTCTGGTGGTCAGAGCAAATTTAACTCTGAATGTTTTAAGGGAGAACATGTGCCTTAAGTCTCAAGAAGACATTACGTTATTAAATAAGTTTGATGGTCTGAGTGTCAATCAGAATAATGTTGAGTCTAATGCTTCGAAGCTTTGTACCTTTGAGAATCAAGAGAATATTTCACTGCACCCACGTGTACAATTTGGATCCTAAATTTTCGAGTGATATCGGTTATGGCCTTTAATTTAGTACAACAGGATTTGAAAAGTAATATGAAAGGTAAACGTGTTAGTGATATGAAACAAGCAGTTTGTTGTGCTTCTGTCAATAAGCTATTTAGATACTAATATGATTTGTTGAATGTTTTGTGTAGGTTATGAGGAGTTAAGAACAGAATCGGATAAGAGTAATTACGAGTTCCCAAGGAGGAAGTCTCCTTGGTACATATCGGTGAGTGTTACTCACAGATTTGCTTCACTATGATCAAAAGAAGTGACTACAAGCAATGTGTTTCAAGAACAAGAAAGAACCCCCCCAAGATCCAAGCTTCTCACTCTCTCAGGTCTCTCTCTTCTCTCACCGTAAAAACACACACCTTTCATGCTCTACATTGTGTCATATATATGCCAAAACACAACATCACATTCCCCTGCCTTGAACTGACAATAGAGCAGTATATACCACCCTTGACCATAAAGCAAACACTCTATTTCAGGTATTAAAACCAGATGGACCTTGTCAAAGAAGCAGAAGAAACTCGAGGCCCATTATGCTGAAATCAGATCAGTATCTCGGCCCATAACCAGAAGCCCAGAAGATCATATGGACTTGGACTGATGGACTTGAAAACAGGCCACAAGGCTCGGCCCATGCTGGCCCAAGAAGAACAAGAAGCGCCGGTCCACAAACTCCACCTCGACTTCTTCACTTCTTCGCGACAATCCACACGACTCCTCGATTCCTCCCCTTCTCCTTAAAGTACCGAGGTAACTCTTCACTTTCCTCTTCGCAACCCTAAACGACCCCCAAACGAAACACTTCTCTCATTCTCTCCTTTCATCTTCTTCAATCCTTCGACAAAAATAGAGAGTAAACTCTCTCTGATCTTCTCCATCGCGAGAAGAAACAAAGAAAAGAACCATTCGAGATAGCCTTTCACTTCCCTTTACCCTTCATACTGCAACCCCGAAGATCCACTGGAAAAACAGACAACCGTTCCCGTTCCAAAGAAAACTCCGGCATGCATGAAGACTGACCATTCGCAGAGTAAGTCTAACCATCTTAACTCTGCTCATTTCCTTTTCCATGTTCTTAGATTCAATTTTTCTTCTTCAAAAAACTAAGAACAAACACACATCAGAAGGAAAAAACAACTAACCGCTTTTCTTCTGACCCCTCCCTCTTCGACATGCATGTGTGCCGAAGAGACTCCTCAAGACTTTTGGTCTTCTCAACATGGCAGATCGCCAGGTAAACCCAGCCGATCTAATGCTGTTTCAAACTTCTTCACTGGCACTGATTTTGTCAATATATCTGCCGGATTATCCAAGGTACTAATCTTCTTTACCTTTATTTCTTCATCTTCAACTAGTTCCGTTAGAAAATTCATTCTAACCAGCATGTGTTTTGTTCTTTCATGGTACACACTGGTTTTGGCGAGACAAATGGCACTCTGCGAGTCGCAGTAGATCTCTGCTTCCAGATCTCCAAGTCCGATCTCAAAGGTAATACCCTTTAACCATACGGCCTCTTTTGCTGCTTCTACTAATGATGTATATTCTGCTTCCGTTGTTGACAGGGCCACTCTGGTTTGAAGACCAGATTTCCAGCTGACAGTATTTCCACCAACTTGAAAAACGAATCCTGTTATGGATCTTCTTCTGTCAAGGTCAGATGCATAGTCGCTATCACAAAACCCTTTGATTCCTTTCACTTCATTTTTCTTAAAAGTCAGACTCAGATCTTTTGCATGTTTTAAATATCTCAAAATCCATGTAACTGCATTCCAATGCTCTGTATCAGGTTTACTCATGAAACGGCTGACCAGACCTACAGCATATGCCAGATCAGCACGTGAACCAACCATTGCGTACATCAGACTTCCCACTGCACTGGCGTAAGGTACATTTTCCTTTAACTTCTCACCTTCTTGCTGCTTGATAGTTTAAAATGAGAACCCATAGGAGTTTGAACTGCTTTGCCCTCTGATTGATTGAATGTGTTTAAGATCTTGTTAATATAAACTTTCTCAGATAATCTCAGAACCCCATTCAATCTGTCTCTTGAAATATTCATTCCCTGTATCCTCCTTGCATTTCCCAAATCATTCATTTCAAACTCTTCACTTAATAAACCTTTAAGCTTAATGATTTCTCCCATGTCGCTTGATATCAATAGCATATCGTCGACATAGAGAAGTAAATAAATGTAGAAACCTTTCTTGAATTCTCTAAAATATACGCAATTGTCAAAATCACTTCTGCTATAACCTTGAGATTTAATAAAATCATTAAACCTCAAATTTCATTGTCTAGAAGCTTGTTTCAAACTTCAAACCATATAGTGATTTATGCAATAAACATGCACTTCTTTTCTTCTCAAAACCTTCTGGTTGTTGCATATAGATTCTTTCATCTAGGCTTCCATGCAAAAACAATGTTTTTACATCCATCCATCTAACCACAATTGATAACATTAATCGGATAGTAGTGTGTTACAGGAGAAAACACTTCATGATAATCAATACCCTCAATCTGTGTAAACCCTTTAGCAACCAACCTAGCTTTAAATCTTTGCTTTTCAACCCCTGGAATTCCCGGTTTCAATTTGTAGATCTATTTGCAACCGACGGTTCTTAAATTACCAGTCATAGGAATATCTGACCATGTTTGATTTTTGTTGCAAGATTCTATTTCCTCTTTCATAGCAGCTATCCATAGATCACGATCCTTTCCATTTACAGCTTTTGTGTAAGTCTTAGGTTCATCAAAATTAATGTCATCCGCATCATTTAGCACATAATATGCTATGTTGTTTTCAATAAACCTACTAGGCCGTCTTATTTCCCTTCTGCTTCTGTCTCTTGCCAACAAGTAATCACTATAGTCAGATTCATCCACCTCTGTATCATCTTCTGTGTTTATATTCTCTGTTTCTTCATTTGAATCATGAAAAACTCCACCTTGATTTGCATCATGAACAGCATCATTCGAACTTCTAGCTTCACTTGAATTAGTAGGTAGTAAGAAAGAAACCCTTTTATTCTTATCCACCTCCTTCTTCTTAAAATCCAAAGAAGCCTTGTCAAAATCTTTGTAAACAATATCTTCATTGAAGATCACGTCTCTGCTCACAATACATCTCTTGTCTTCTAAACTCTATATTCTATAACCTTTAACACCCTATGGATACCCCATTAAAACTCCCTTCTTAGCTCTAGGTTTCAATTTGCCTTGATCAGAATGAAAATAAGACAAACATCCGAACCTTCTCATGTGAGATAGATCTAGTTCTCTTCCTGTCCACAACTGTTCTGGTATTTGATAGTTTATCGGTTTAGAAGGAGTTCTGTTCAGTATATAAACAACTGTAGATGCAGCTTCAGCCCAAAATGATTCTGATAAACCCGTCTCTGTTAATAGACTCCTCACCTTTTCCAAAATAGTTCTATTTAGCCTATCAGCTATCCCATTCTGCTGTGGAGTGTATAGACATGTTCTGTGTCTCTTCACTCCTTCTTGAGCATAAAAATCATCGAACACCTTGTTACAATATTCCAGTCCATTTTCGGTTCTCAGCACTTTCAGCTTCTTACCACTTTGATTCTCAGTCAAAGTTTTCCAATCAACAAACTTCTCGTAAGGTTCATCTTTTGTTCTCAGAAAATACACCCAGACTTTTCTAGTATAATCATCAACGAATGATATATAATACTGACACCTTGCCAAACTAGGTGTTACATTAGGTGATCCCCATAGATCGGAATGAACATATTCCATAGGTCTTTCCGAAACATGAATACCTTTTCTGAATGATGTTCTGTGTGATTTCCCCAGAATGCATGGCTCACATTTCTTGTAGTCTTTGATTTCCCCTTGCTTAATCAGTCTTCTTTCTTTTAGAAGCTTCATGTTAGCAGCACTCATATGTCCCAATCTGCTATGCCACAGATCCATCATATTTTCTGATACCAACATTACATTAGCTTCTGCTTTTACAGGTTTACCATTTAAGAAATATAGAGTGTTCTTGTAACTAGCTGATAGAACTACTCGTTCATCCTTAAACACATGCAGTTTGAAATCCTTTGACTTATACCAACATCCCAGCATCTCCAATTGTCCCAAAAAATTTAAGTTTCTTCTAGCCATTTCAGAAAATCTGACCTGTGATAATATCACAACTGATCCGTCATCATTCTGAAACTTCATTTTCCCAATAGCAGTTACATTGCAGCTAGTGTCATTTCCCATTAAGATCCTTTCTCCATTAATCTCTTTCACATCAAACATGAGGTCCTTTCTGAATGTCACATGATATGAACATCCAGAATCAATGATCCATTCATCTCCTACCTCCCTATTTGACGCCATAAGTATTAATGGTTCTGTTTCAGCAGTTTCAACAATACTTGCTTCAGCTTTACCCGATTTGCTATCATTTCCATGATGTTTTCTTTTTGGACAATCTCTTTTGTAATGATCTTCTGAACCACAAAACCAGCACTGTTTTCCTTTTGCTCTAGATTTAGATCTACTTTTGTCCTTCTGTTTTCTTTTTGATGTTGAAACCTCTTCACTTCTTCCTCTACTCTGAAACACCAGACCTTCTGCATTCTACTGTAACTTGTAAAGACATTTTTCCTTCAGTTCCATTTCTATGGAATAAGCCGAACTAACAATGTCTTTTACTGTGATTGTCTCTCTTCCGCTGTTGTACTTCAATGTGTGAACAAGAGTATTAAATTGTTTTGGCAGACTATTCATAAGAATAGCTGCCTTATCTTCATCACTCATATCAACATGTACACTAGCCAGGTCTGATATCAATTTGTTAAAAACATCCATATTCTTATCTAGATTTTTTCCTGCATCCATTTTGAAAGAATAAAATCTTTGTTTCAGGTTGAATCTGTGCGGAAGTGTCCTCACCTGATATTCTGCCTCCAAAGCCATCCATGTATCATACGCAGATCTCTCTCTTTTCATTGATCTGAGAACAGCATCAGCCAGACTTGAACGGATAAGATTCTTTGCTCTCTTATCTTTTGCTTTCCACTTTGGATCTGCTTTAGCCTTTTCAAGTTCATCTTCTGCAGGAGCTTTGTTATATTCTTTCCCTTTTGGATCTAAATTGGCTTCTTCTTCTAGATAAACAGGGAGAAGTGGATCATCGAGTCCTAGGATCTCCAGCTGCGCTAGGACTTTGAATTTCCAGAGAGAGAAGTCACATTCTCCATCAAATTTCTCAACATCAAAACGCCCTTGAGTAGGTTCCATGTACTCAACCTTCTCATTCTTCATACTAGCTTCCGCTTTAGTTGACATAGCTAGAACCTGAAGCTCTGATACCACTTGTTGTCAATATATGCTTTCGTCAATAAGCTATTTAGATACTAATATGATTTGTTGAATGTTTTGTGTAGGTTACTCACAGATTTGCTTCACTATGATCAAAAGAAGTGACTACAAGCGATGTGTTTCAAGAACAAGAAAGAACCCCCCAAGATCCAAGCTTCTCACTCTCTCAGGTCTCTCTCTTCTCTCACCGTAAAAACACACACCTTTCATGCTCTACATTGTGTCATATATATGCCAAAACACAACATCACATTCCCCTGCTTTGAACTGACAATTGAGCAGTATATACCACCCTTGACCATAAAGCAAACACTCTATTTCAGGTATTAAAACCAGATGGACCTGGTCAAAGAAGCAGAAGAAACTCGAGGCCCATTATGCTGAAATCAGATCAGCATCTCGGCCCATAACCAGAAGCCCAAAAGATCATATGGACTTGGACTGATGGACTTGAAAACAGGCCACAAGGCTCGGCCCATGCTGGCCCAAGAAGAAGAAAAAGCGCCGGTCCACACAGTTGTCTTTAAGTCAAAGAGTAAAAAAAGTTGATTATACTCTTGCTAAGGGTTTGATTTTCGGTCCGTCTTCGCGTGTTCTCGAACATATGTCTTCAGGCAATTCGATGTGTCGTGATGATGTTATGATCATTGTAAGTTCTGTGAAGGTTGTGGTGATGACTTGGATCCGTCTACATATCTTGGCGTTCCTGCTGATGTTGATTGTACGTCTTCGCCTACGTTAGGTATGAATGTTGAGGAGAATTTGGTTGTTCCTATCAGGCTTGCAGATCCCCTTGTTGGGGTAAATAAGCGTTCTACAATTTGACCAGTTTTCCCCGATAATTCTTTTCTCTATACTTTTTTGGTATATGGTAAAGTTTCTCTTTTAGAATTTTTGGGGGTGAATGAACCCATGTTTCGACGGTCTATCATATATGTCTTGAAAAAGTTTGACGTGGAGATTTTGGTTTTGTTTGAAACCCATGCGGGTGGAGATAGAGCAAGAGTTATTTGTCAGAGACTTGGCTTTGATCACTCCCTTCGAGTGGATGCGATGGGTCAGAGTGGAGGAATTTAGTTATTGTGGCATACAAGTGTTTGTGTGGTGTTGAACATTAACTCGTTTTACCAATTTATTCATGCTCGTGTGGACGCAGGTCTGGAAAGCTTTCATTTGACTTTGCCAGCTTATTGAGTTATCTATAGCGGATAAGACATGGAAGCCCATCCGGCTTTCCGGAGGAGGTCCCTCCTTGTCTCATATATGCTTTGCAAATGATTTTATTTTATTTGTTGAGGCTTCTTCTCTGAGAATGTTCACCGAGATATAATGTATGTGATTAGTTATGCGAGAGGTATTCAGGTGACATGTGATCTTGGTAAATATTTAGGTATGCTTCTACTCCAAATTTCTATTAACAAGAATACTTTCAAAGATCTTTTTCACAGATTTCTTCTAGATTAACAGGCTGGAAGAATAATTTTCTAAACTTTGCTGGACGACTTACTCTTTCAAAAATTGTTGTTACTATTTTGGTTCATACAATGAGTTCAATTATGCTTCCTAGCTCGACTTTGGCACATTTGGATTAGATGGCTTGTAATTTCCTTTGGAATGGGAGTTTGGAGCAACGAAGCCAACACCTTATTTCTTAGAATAGAGTGTGCCAGCCTAAGTGTGCTGGTGGACTTGGTATCTGAGAAGCGACTATTATGAACAAGGCGCTTGTTGTCTGAATAGAGTTGTCGTATCTTGGATGGGTATGTTGGTCTTTGGGCTCAGGATTTGAGGGATAAGTATAAGATTAAGGACCTGCATGACTTGTCTTGGCTGAGTACGAAGGGTAATTCGTTTTCCACTTGGCGTAGCATAGCCTCCGCCACTCGTAATTCTATTTTACATAGGCCCTGTTCTTTTTAACATCGCTGAGATAGCATTCAACGACTCAAAATCTCAAGCAATTTTAAATTTAGTTTTGTGGAGAGTGAATAAATGGCACTGTGAAAACAATCATTGCGATCAATTAGTTGTCGCTGTCATTTTCCGCGACGTCGGCAACGACGCAAGCATGGTCATAATTTGATCGCAGCGACTCAGTTACTTCTTTACATCATTCTTTTAATTTTTCAGTTTAAATTACGGTTGCTGAGAAGAGCCGCAGCATCCATCTAAAGAACAAAGCCCTAATTTACGATAGGTTGTTAGTGATGGTACTACAGTTTTTTTGTTTGATAATTGGCTTACTACGGAGTCTCTATGTGAGTTAGCGCTAGTGGTGATGCCGGACGAGATTATTCAATTGTGGGTTTGTGAGCTATGGATACCTAGGATGGGTTGGGTTGGGACTGGTTTTGTCTATTGTCCATTATTCCTCATGGTATTAAGCTTCGTCTTTCCAAGGTTGCCGTTGATTGTGTTACTGGTGCTCGTGATCGCCTCTCTTGGGGCAAAAATCGGAACGGTTGCTTCACAGTAAAGTCAAGTATTTAGCTTTTTCTCGTCACATCTCGATTGGGCATGATCTGTCTTTGTGATCTACAAAGCGGTATGGAGACTTTGGGTTCTAGAAAGAACTCGTACTTTCCTCTAGCTTGTTGCTCATCAAGTTATAATGACTAATGCCGAGCGGTTTCGTCACCATTTGTGTGCAAAAAAATTATGTCATGCATGTTGAGGGGCTCAGGAATCCATTATCCACGTCTTTTGAGATTGTCCGTCTATAACAGATATTTGGAGGCGTACTCTCTTCTTCACTCATTCTCTGCTATAGTGGATTTTTCATAACATGAATAATGATAACAGAATTTTTACTTTATTGTCAAATTCTATTATACTTGTACGTCGGTTATAGTATAATAGGTGTCAATCCAACTGGGAATTGTGATTCAGAGGTCAAGCAACTGAGCAAGAACTATACGACATCGTTCTGAACACAGAAGAAATCTTCTCTTTTTATTTTAACGAAAAATGTACTGCTTCGTTATTTATTAGATGAAAACGACAAAAGGAATATGTTTAAACCTTATTTCGATTTAATATGAGATTTGAGAGGATTATCGGAGAGTTGATTTTAATGAATTTAAATTTTTATAGATTTAAATTTGTATAGAATTTTAAAGTTAAATAAAAATAAATTTGAAAATTAATATACTAAATTTTAATATTAAAAAAAAACACAATTACTTGAATATAGATTTAAAAACCAATGTTTAAATAGCATATAATTGTTGACAAAAAAAAATAACATATAATTTGAATATAAATTTCAAAATTACTGATTAAATAACACATGGTTAATGAAATTTTTTTTTTGACAATGACACAATCATTAGAAATTCAAGAAAGAGACACCCCAATCATAAACCAGACACACGTCCTGCTTTAGCAAGGGCGTCTGCTTTATAATTGAGGGCTCTAGAAATAACAGACAACGAACAAGAAGAAAACCTAGGCAAAAGCCGTCGGTACTCCTCTTGATATGGTAAGAACGCCGGCCACTCCTTCGAATTCTGGAAAACATGATAAACTGTCTCACAATCCGATGATATCTCCACATCCTGTATATGCAGCTCGTGGAGCGCCTCCATCGCCCAGATCACCGCCCCACCTCCGCGTACAAAGCTGATAAGCATTGATGAACTCGTCTTGATCCCGAACATACTCCCTCCGCTGAATCTGGAAAGCAAAACCACCCCAACCCTGTGTAAAGGCCAGTGTCTTTCCATGACGCATCCACATAGCATTTATAGCCAGTGAACCTGAGATTAGCTGTGGTAGGATATATCATCGCCAATTTAAACGAATTAATCCTTGATATGCCTAGTTTTCGCATATCCCTAATATCCAGATTGGCCTCTGTCCATTTTAGGTAATCAGAGTTTGCACGGCCCAAAACAACTCGTGGGTCTAAATCCTCCTGTTTAAAGTAGACCCCGATACGAGCTTTCCAAATATGCCAAATTATTCAGGGAAATATTCCACAATCCTCCTGACCTGCTAAACAAATTATCTAGATTATACCATACTGACAGACCCAAAAATACCCCCGGATTAGTTGGGATAGCCGATAAAGCCCATACCTGAATCCCCGGTGGACAATCAAATATTACGTGATTAATTATCTCACTCTTTGTCCCACATCCCTGACACCTAGCATCGTGTCCCAACCCAAGTTTGACTAGGTTTTGACAAATTGCCATACATCCAGACAACATCTGGCAAATAAAATGTTTAATCTTAGGCGGGCAATCCAATTGCCAACTCTCTCTCTCTCTTTTTTTTTTTTTTTTTTTTTTTTTTTTTTTTTTTTTTTTTTTTTTTTTTTTTTTTTTTTTTTTTTTTTTTTTTTTTTTTTTTTTTTTTGATGTAGTGTGGTGCCAACCCCAATAATCCTTTCGTGGATCTTTTGGCAAACATATTGCCAATATCAACCAGAAATCCCAGGGGTCAAAATATTGGCTGACTAAAATCTATTTCCACTAACCGGTTCGCCGGTCGATGAATTGATATATCGTCATCTCCAGAAATAAATACAGAGCCGACCAACGAGCAGGCCTTGGCTGGATATCCAGGATCCATGAGTCATTCCATACTTTAATTTGATTACCATCCCCTATTTTCCTAATTAGACCTTTTGTGAACCAAGGGACGAGCTGAAAGAATACTACGCCAGCCATACGACGCCATCAACCGTAGTGGGGCCTCCATTAGACATACATTTTTATAATATTTTCCTTTTAACACCTTTGCCAAAAGTGAGTCTGGGAAAACCAGTAGTCGTCATATCTGTTTCGCCAAAAGTGCCAAATTAAAATCCTCTATTATTTGAAAACCCAAGCCCCCCTCTATCTTGGGTTTACATAACACCTCCCACTTTTCTCCAGTGAATACCACCATTAAAACCCGAATTTACCCACCAAAAGTGGGCTAATACTCTATAGCATCGACTTTGGCAGTCTATAACAACTCATAATATATGTTGGTATAACCGTAAGGATAGAATTGATCAAAATTTCCATACCACCCTTCGATAACAACTTACTGGACCATGACGCGACCCTCGCATTCAACTTCTACACTACATAAGCAAAAACTTTTGCTTTTGACCCTCCTAAATTTTCTGGTAGGCCTAAATACAGCCTCATTCCTCCCAGATTTGGAATAGCCATAATATGTTGGATTTGTACTTTGATTCCCACCTCAACTTTCTTACCAAATTGCATAGAAGACTTGTCAAAATTTATTCTTTGTCCTGACATGAATTCTTAATCCCTCAAAATCTATCGAATATTCATAACTTCTTGTAGCATAGCTCGACAAAAAAACAAAGTATCATCTCTGAAGAGGAGATGAGAAATAGCGGGGCAATTACGTCCAATTTTAATCCTTGTGATGCACTAATTCTGCTCTGCCTTTTTCATCTTGGCTATTAGAACTTCGGTGCAAAGTATAAATAAATATGGAGATAACGGATCCCCCTGACGTAACCCCCGTTGAGGGATAATGTGACAACCGGGTGTACCATTTAGTATAATCGAGTACTCAACACTCGTAATACACCACATAATGCATTTTATCCATTGGAGACTAAATCCCAATTTAGTTATTAGCGCTGATAAAAAGTTCCACTCCACTCTATCATATGCCTTACTCATATCAGTTTTTATGGCCATAAAATTACCACTAACCGAACTATTTGTGCCTAATGCATGTACCATCTCCTGAGCAATCAAAATATTGTCTGAAATCAACCAACCTGCGACAAAAGCCTTGTGTTTAGGACACAATATTAGGTAGTAATGCTTTTAACCTCAAACACAATATCTTTGCAATCAACTTATACCCAATATTACATAAACTAATTGGCCTAAATTTTGCCATTCGTGTTGGGCGTTGAACCTTTGGGATTAAACATATATTTGTCTTATTAAGGCCTTTATCAAAAACCCCATCTCGTAGAAAATTATTCACCACATTCCGTAAATCTCCCTTTACTATTTCCCAGGAATGCTGAAAAAACAGAGCTGTCATTCCATCCGGCCCCGGAGCCTTGTCCAGATCCATTTGGAAAAGCGCTATTTTACCTTATCCTCAGTAACCGGTTTAATTAACATTTTATTATGCAAATCCGTAACCCTACTATGTGTATCTACTATATCAATCTCGTCAACACCAGTACTTGTGAACAAATATGTAAAATATGTTGAAGCCTCATGTAAAATATCTGAGTCTTTTTCAACCCAGTTTCCACGTCTATCAAGTAAGCCATTTATCTGATTATGTGCTCTCCTCTGCCTAACAACCGCATGGAAAAATTTGGTACTATTATCATCTTCTCTTAACCAATTATTTCGACTCTTCTGTTTCCAGTAAATTTCCTCCTCAATATATGCCGCTCTCAACTTATCGTTTGCCTCTCGCAAAGCTACAGTATCTATAGCATTACAACTATTAAGTTCCTCAACCACCCTCTTCCAGTGTGCTATTTCTTGTTGCCCTGATGGTATGTTCTGACTACGCCAGTGAGATATCTCCCTCCAACATAATCTAATTTTCTGAGTCAACGATGGAACTCTAACCCGGCCCCAACCTTGTCCAGCTCTGGACCAGCTACGTTCCACTATCTCCTTGAACCCCGTTTTCCCCAACCATCTCTTATCAAAATAAAAACCTTTTCCTCGACCCCGAGATATCTGATCTTCAGCGTGTACTAATATATGCCTATGATGCGAACCTATCATATCCAAATAATGAGTCTCTGTTTTGGGAAATATTTCATACCACTCCCCATTACCGTAAGCCTTATCTAAAATACAGCGTACTATCCCGGTATTGCGGACACCACGCCACGACCAAATATTTCCTTTCTTTGGAAATTCTAACGAAGCACAATCATTGAGCATCTAAATAAAACTCTGGAATGACGATGTGGTTCTTGACACACCACCTTGTTTCTCATGGTTTCCAGTTATCTCATTGAAATCACCACTAATGATCCATGGGCCTGATCTGGTAATACCCAACAGAGTTAAATGTTCCCAAATATATGATCGGTTAACCTGTATTGGTTCCCCATATATAAAAGTAACATACAAACTTTGACCTAAAAGTTCTAAAGATATGTCTATTAAATTTTTATCCTTATAATGAATTGTGACATTATAATTATCATTATAAAACAATGCAAGACCTCCACTACATCCCAATGGTTCCACAATAGTCAAATGAGTAAAGCTCAAATGCACTTGTATTTTTTCAAAAAAAGAAACTTTATTTTTGTTTCTGACAAAAATAAAAAATATGGTCTACAAGATTTCCAAATATCTCTCAAAAAACTTATTGTTATTTTATTTCCTAATCCCTGACAATTCCAACTTAACAATTTTAAAATCATGAAAAACTCGTTGTTGAGCCTTTATCTTGCTCCTTGGCTTTACCCTCCTTGGGCTTGATTGTCTTTGGAGTCTTCCTAGGTGACATCAAAGCCAATTTTCTCATACTTAATCCCCTCAACGGTGTCATAGTCTTTTTTGCCCCTTTTGCTGACTGCATTTTATCCAACAACTCAGCATGGAGGTTGACTTGTTCCATCTCTGTCATCTCCTGTTGACTATGCATGTCATCCGCTAGATCCAGCTTAGCTAGAACAGCTGCAGTCACCGAGTCTGTAAATTCCCCCTCTAAGTCCTCGGCCATGTTCCCCTCCTCTTTATTATTGTGCTGCATCACATCCTCCGTTGGGCTCTCCACAGCCTCTGATGCAGCCGCTACATGTTGTTGATTTTGTGCATCAGTTTTTGATGTCTCATCCACCTCCGCACCAGGTACGTCCAACATCTGTTCCTTATCCTCTTGAAACAATGGTCGGCACACTTTCTTTGCGGCCTTTGAGTCCACTACCAGCTCATTATCCATAACCTGAAAATTTAACAGAAGTAATATGTCAATAAATTTTCCAAACAGACCAAAATATCTAGACATATATACCCATTATATTTTCAGGCAATTGTTTATGTGGCTGGAGTAAAAGGGCTCCTCGGCCTCTCTTACTATGCAACCTATTCCCTCTTCCAGAATTAATCGGAGCCTGATTTGGACCCCTATTAGGCCCACTTACTGCCCCTTTGTAAGTCTTATTTCTCTCCAAATGACCTAATTTTCTAGTGGAATCAACGCCTATGACTCTATTTTCTGTTTTGTTTTGGTAACAGACCGTGACTTCATGAGTCATTCGAAAACAGAGTGAGCAATACCCTTCTAGTCTCCTATACTCGAACATAACCTTTGACTCACAATCCTCTTCAAATTCCAATATTGATGAGAATATCAAGGGCTTGTAGCAGGAAATTTCGATTAGAACCTGGCCCTTCCCGACATCAATACTTATCACCTGACCTAGAGAACTAGCTACCAAGCTATATACCTCCTCAACTCTATACTCGAAGGGAATTCTAGTTATTCTAAATCACAACCTAATATAATTTGGGTGATCCCCATCTGCTAATGGTTTCCATGGGGCATAGGAAACCATCCACCCGTCAAAATTAATGGATCCATTATCTAATACACCCCCCCATATCTTTTTCAGATTCAAACTCGAATTGAAAACACTCATTTCCTAAGTTTAGACCACGCACACGCCCAACCAAACCCCAAAACTGTGGCATTCTAAAAAGAAAAGTGTCCACGTTTTGCAGCATGGGATTAAGGCAACGCCCCATGAGTACTCTCGAACTCCTAGCTAACAAATCGGAGTTATCTATTTTTGGGATCTTTATTTTCAACACCCTAGGTGGTGATTTTGACATCATCCCTGTTTTAATAACCGGGATGCAGTTAACTACTCTAATTCAAGCCAATCAAAGTGTGGTTTCTCTAACAACCTAAATTCGAACCCTTAAAACAAAAATAGACAGAACAATGCAAGTGTAAATAATTCAAACAAGGCAATAAACAGCAGAATATCAAATAGAATTAACGCAGGGTGAGAAAGCAGGATCCTGAGGAGTGAGTTTCATAGGTCAACGTGACTCTTAAGTTAACTAGGCGCTTGATATCACTCAATAGAGCTAGTCTCTAGGCAACGAGAACACAAATAATGAGTCCACTCTCGTGCTAAACAAACTCGAGTAGACTACTAACAGACCCTATCGCCATAGGCGTTTGATAATCTAGTCGGAATGAACGATCAACTCGCTTAGCGCCGATTCACACCTCAGACATTCGATCCCTCGAGCTGAGCATGTAAATCTCTGAAGCGGTTCAGTCTGACGCTCTACCAAACACCCATCGGTGCTAGAGCGTCTCATAACAAGCCTCAGTTGATCAGAATGAAACTGGTGATGATAACACCAAATCAGAAAACACTTACATAAATCTAACCCTAAGCGCCTTAGAAAACCTAAGTATCACGTATACCTAACTCATCCTCAGGAACCCTAAATGACTACTCAGAACACATAAGTTTAACACCAAACACGAATTCAGGGTTTGAATGCATCAATAAAGGACTCGAACAAGGTATGAAATCAACGATTAACGTAAAACTGAATTGCATAAAATAAACTCGAAAATCAGAGAGTTGGGTTCGGTTACAAAGCTCTAAGATCGCAAGCAAAATCAATTGTAAAAACTAGCGTACGGGTTTTTGCAACATGTAAGAATATTTATACTAAGCTCATAGCAAAACCCTAGATAAACTCGGCCCAATGAGCTGTGGATTTTAGCTTTGGTTTGGCCCAGTGATGAATGAACTCGATCTTGGGCTCGAGCGTGGGCTTGAAAGTGGGCTCGATCCGGTCTGGAAAAGGGGCTCGATCCATGCTCGAGTTGGGGCTCGAATAGGGCTCCTTCTGGGGCTCGGTAATGGGCTCAATCTAAGGTCGAGCTGGGGTTCGAACTCGGCTCGATCTGGGGCTCGGTAATGGGCTCGATCTATGCTCGAGTTGGGGCTCGAATTGGGCTCGATCTAAGCTCGAGCTGGGGCTCAATCTGGCCACATCCAGTACCTGAACACTCAGAAAAGGTAGTATGTATGCAGATGCATGTGAATGTGTATGAATGATACTATCTAGACTCCAACTATATGAGAATGTATCAAAATGTATGTATAATATACCTAAATGATGCTCCTAAGACGTGCTAAAAACATGTATATCAACTCCCCCGAACTTAGTCTTTGCTTGCCCTCAAGCAAATGCATAGCGCTAAGAAGGAAAAGATGGTGTAGACTCTGGGAACACCTTGCCTCAAACAAACAACTCAGTAGGCTGAAAATTGTAAGCCACAAATGAACGTTTATTCTATTGTAAAAACACAATCTACTCTCATCAAGGCTTAGCATCCTAACCAGATATCCATAGTGCTTAACTGAGCTCTAAGAAGCACAAGTTTGATTCCTAGTTCCAAAGGTGCGGGCCTCAAGAGGGGTAATTGATCATAGACTATTGGTGAAACTTCCAAGAGTTTAGCAAACTTAATTTATTCAGCACAATTTTTAGATTCAGTTTCTGCTCAAACTCAGGATTATGCTCGAGCTTTATTAGTGAACGCAAGGAAGTACGGGTCTACGCACAACCCTGATTCACTTTAGGCATCAATGTCTTTGCTTTCTCAATGAACACGAAAAAGTACGGGTTTACGCACAGTCCCCGTTCACCTTAGGCAAAATCATATTGGTTTTATCAGTGAGCACAAGAAAGTACGGGTTTACGCACAATCCCCGTTCACCTTAGACCTCGTTATGTGAGCTGAGTTATATGAGAAGTACCCCTTTTTTCGTTTCATTCTTTCTAATTGACAAGCTAAACTCAAGGAAGGATCAAATTCAATGCATCTCAAACCCCTATCTTGGCAAATTCAAATTCAATGTTATAGAAAACAAACTACGCCCTTTCGAGACACAACATAAGCACATGTTTCAAAGGCGGATGATCTACCTATTAGGTTTCGAAAGGGAAGAACCGCAAGTCCAAGAGTTCACTATGGTTACTAATCAATCAACCTAGCAAGACTGTCTATCCAAAACAAGATGGTTCCTAAAACTTAGACTCGATCCTAAGTGCAATGCATGAACACTCAGTTTTTTTTTTTTTTTTTAATGCGTATGAAGCATGAGATCAAATCAAATTAAGAAAACAGCAAACATGATTAGTAGTAACCTGGGTCCTCCCCAAAACTTAAATCACACAGCCCCTTGTATCGATAAAATCTTGAGGAAGGCCTCACACAAGTAATGACATAATAAAATTAATGCAGTGGTATGTACAAGGGGAGGTTGGCGTTCTTACCTCAGCGGAATAGAGACCATCCAGCGGGATCTGTGTCCATCGGATGAAGGTTGGGATCAGTGGGCAGATGTGAACTCGACTCATGTTGATCGTTGTAACCAGGCGCTGGTTGTTGCGTGTAGCTCTGAAACTCTGAGCTGAATAGGTCATAGCTGCTGAGTTCTGCCTGAGGTGTGTATTGCCGTGAGGTTGAGCCCTGGTTATCGAGCCATGGAATTCCCGTCTGCAGTGTGAGCTGGTGTACATCTGTCTGCTGCTGTGGTTCCTCAGTGTGAGCTGGTGTACATCAGTGTCGTTACCATCAGAATGCTGGAGGTCAAACAACTGCTCGAATTGCAACGCGGAGAATGAGTATTTCCTGCCGTTGACTATAAAAGTTAGGGCTCCAAACCCATCTATTTCCCGCAGTCTCGTCTCATTCTCAAGATACATCCGCAATTCCACTAAGGCTAGGAACTGCACAGTTTCAGCAGGGTAGGTTTCGCGTGCGTTCGACACGAATTGTGTTAGACCAACATTTCGCATCGACATCCCTGGCTATGCCTAATTGCACCATCGTCTCCCGGTGCATGTATCTTGTCCCTTCCACTCTCACTTGTTTGAGGTGCCTCAACGCCTTTTTATGTGGCACATTTTCAGGGAGATTTTCATCAACCCAGACATCCTGTTCAGTGTCATCAGTGCATGACTCCTCTTGGGTTTCATCTACTGTCTCGACTGGAGTGGTCTCTCTCATGAGTTCTTTACCACTGCGTCACCTAGTTCTGCGTACCAGTTGCGGCGCCTCGAAACTCGAGTCCTCATCATCCAAGTCGACTAATGAATCCACTAAATACAGTATGTGTTGATGCCTTGAAGAACCTTCCCCTGATCTTCTCGTATTGTGAGCTGAAATCAACAACACCAAATTTACTTTTAAGTGAGCTCAGAATCAACAACACCAATATTGTAAAAATAATAGGATTATCTATGATATATAAAATATGATATAATATATAATATATAAAATATATAATATATAAAATATAATATAATATATTAGAAAATAATTGAGAAAGGAGGAGGAAACTCGAGTTGATATCGTGTCGCGGTGAGCTGGGATTGGTCACGCAGGCGCGTGTCGGCGTGTGGAGCTCAAGTGGAGCGTGAAAGGAGCTCGAGTGTACGCTGGTCGACTCGAGTTCAGATCGAGCTCGAATTGAGGGAGCGTGGATGCGTGAGAGCTCGAGCGGTGTCCGTGGAGAGGGCGCGTGTTGAGGTCGAGGCTCGAGTACAGACGGATCGAGTTTCGCGTGCTCAAGCGGTGACTCGAGTGAGATCGAGTCGCGTGTGCTCGAGGGAGCTCGAGTCTTGAGTAGCGGGTATGAGCGCGTGCGAAGTTACACGAGTTGGAGAGAGCTCGAGTGGGTCTGCGAGCGGCTCGAGAAGAGATCGAGCGCGAGGGTGGCTCGAGTTAAGGCCGAGCGTGGGAGAGCTCGAGCGTTGTTGTCGTGTGGCGCGTGTGTTTGTGTAAGGAGCTCGAGTTGTGGTCGAGCTGAAGTGGGAGAGAGAGAGCTCGAGTGGTGCTCGAGCCTGGCGGCTGCGGAGGGCTCGAGCGTGAAGTGAGACGCGGAGAGTGCGGTGAGCTCGAGCTGGTTTAGGAATCGGGTGGCGCGTGGAGAAGGAGCGTGCTCGAGTTGTGCATGCGCGATATGGAGCTCGAGTGTGCTCGAGCTGGAGGAGACTCGACTTCGTGCGGCGTGAAGGAGGACTCGAGGTACGGAAGGCTCGATGTCGCGGCGGAAGAAAAGAGCTCGAGTTGCACCTGAGAGAGAACAAAATAGAGTGTAAGCAAATGTGCAATTTAGGTGAAGTGTAGTCTTTTTATGGAGGAGAAAGGGTGAGGCGTGGGGGACAAAATCATGTGGTGCTGCAGCAAAGAGACAAAGTGATTCTCCTCGAGCCTTTTTTTTTTTTTTTTTTTCGATTTGGACTCGACCCCAGTCATGACGATGCCCTGGTACTCAAGTCCTGAAAATCAAATACTAAGCTTAACGCATAAATTAAGTAAAATAAAAATGTAGAAGCTTAATTAGGATATGTTCAAGGATATGCATGGGATTGCCTCCCAAGTGCGCTTGTTTAAAGTCACTGAGTTTGACTTTCACTCTTTCAATGGTCAGATGGTTCATCGAGAGAAACTGAGGTTCTCTCGTGAATACTCTCATCGGCTCGATACTGCTTAACCCTGTGCCCATTCACAGTGAAATCGTTTCCTTCCCTATTGATCAATGTAATAGCTCCATATGGCAAGACTTCTTTCACTCGGAATGGACCTGACCATTTTGACTTCAACTTTCCTGGGGAACAATTTTAGCCTCGAGTTAAATAGTAACACTTGGTCGCCTGGCGTGATATTCTTGTGAGCAATCTTCTTGTCGTGGAAGGCTTTCGTCCTTTGCTTGTACGATTTCGAGCTCTCGTAGGCTTCAAGTCTGTCCTCCTCTAACTCATGCAGGTTTAGGACCCTTTTCTCCTGAGCAGTTTTGTGATCAAAATTTATGAACCTCGTGGCCCACAGTGCCTTGTACTCTATCTCAACAGGCATATGACATGCTTTTCCATACAGAAGCTGAAATGGTGTCCTTCCAATTGGTGTCTTGAAAGCTGTTCTGTAAGCCCAGAGGGCGTCGTCCAACTTCACGGCCCAATCACGCTTTGACACCCCAACAACTCGAGCTAAAATAGCCTTGATCTGCTTGTTTGAAACCTCCATCTGACCACTAGTTTGTGGATGATAAGGCGTAGCTACCTTATGCTTAACTCCATTTTTCTTTAGCATGTTCTCAAACACCTTGTTGATAAAGTGGGAGCCTCCATCACTTATTACAACACGAGGCACACCAAATCTTGGGAAAATGATGCTCTTGAACAGCTTGATGACGACTCTAGCATCATTAGTCGGACTTGCCACAGCTTCTAACCACTTCGAGACGTAGTCTACTGCGACGAGAATGTAGCGATTCCCATGATATGGTGGATTGAAAGGCCCCATGAAGTCGATTCCCCAGCAGTCAAATATCTCAACCTCTAAAATTGGGTTCTGTGGCATCTCATTCCTTCTGCTGATACTACCCATTCTCTGACATGGATCACACTTGGAGATGAAATCATGAGTGTCCCTGAACACTGTCGGCCACCATAACCCTGATTGCAAAATCTTTTGGACTGTCTTGAACGTGGCGAAATGTCCACCGTAAGCAGACCCATGACAATGCTCCAGAACACCCTGAACCTCTTCTTCTGCTATGCACCTTCTGAATAACCCATCTGCTCCCTTCTTGTATAAGTAAGGTTCATCCCAGAAGTAGTGGTTGACGTCTCTGAAAAACTTCTTCCTCTGATAGGCGTCCAAACAGCTAGGCACTTCACCCACGACTAAGTAATTGACTAAATCTGCATACCAAGGTAGAGTGGATCCAGCTAACTTCTTGTTGATTTGAGAACAATTCTCTTCTGCTCCCAGAGTCATGAGTTGCTCTTCTGGCATTGAGTCATCAATAGGGGTCGAGTCCTCAATCATCATTCGTGACAGGTGATCTGCAACCCCGTTTTCCACTCCAGGTTTGTCCACAGTCTCTAAATCAAACTCTTGCAGCAGCAGTATCCATCTCAGTAGTCTCGGCTTGGCGTCTTTTTTCTTCATAAGATATTTCAACGCTGCGTGATCAGTGTGAACAATGACCTTGGATCCCACCAAATATGATCTGAATTTCTCAAACGCAAAAACTACAGCAAGGAGTTCCTTTTCTGTGGTGGCGTACTTGGTTTGGGCGTTGTCTAGAGTCCGACTGGCGTAGTGTATCACGTTCAACTTCTTGTCCTTTCTCTGACCCAGGACTGCTCCAACAGCAAAATAGCTTGCATCACACATGATCTCGAATGGGAGGTCCCAGTCCGGAGCTTGGACTATTGGAGCAGATATCAGCGCCTCTTTGATCTTAAGGAACGCTTCAAGACATTCGAGGTTGAAATTGAACTCGACCTCTTTGCATAGTAGGCTCGTCAGGGGCCTTGCAATTTTGGAGAAATCCTTGATGAATCTTCTATAGAGCCCAGCGTGACCCAAAAAACATCTAATATCCTTCACTGTCTTAGGGGGTTGCAGTTGAGCCATGACCTCAATCTTTGCCTTGTCAACCTCAATACCCCTCTCAGATATTTTGTGCCCCAACACTATTCATTCCTGAACCATGAAGTAACACTTCTCCCAGTTGAGCACGAGGTTGGTCTCCACGCACCTGCTAAGCACCCTGCACAAATTTGACAAACAAGAGGAGTAGGAAGAGCCATAGACGGAAATATCGTCCATGAACACCTCGACTACGTCCTCAATCAAATCCGAGAAAATGGAAGTCACACAGCGCTGAAATGTAGCAGGAGCATTGCACAACCTAAACGGCATGCGTTTGTAAGCGAAAGTGCCATAAGGGCAGGTAAAAGTAGTTTTTTCCTGATCATCCAGGTGTATAGGGATCTGGAAGAACCCACTGTACCCGTCAAGGAAACAATAATACTTTTTACCAGACAACCTTTCAACCATCTGATCAATAAAAGGCAAAGGAAAATGGTCTTTTCTACTAGATGAATTCAACCTCCTATAGTCTATGCACATCCTATGCCCCGTTATGGTTCTAGTGGGTATTAATTCGTTTTTATCATTCTTAACCACTCTAATACCCCCTTTCTTAGGAACACAATGCACAGGTGAGACCCACTTACTATCAGAGATTGGATATATAACATCAGCGTCTAGCAACTTAAGTATCTCCTTTTTAACCACTTCTTTAAGGTTCGGATTCAATCTCCTCTGGGGCTCTACACTAGAATGAGATTCATCTTCTAAGTGTATCCTATGCATGCAAAAACTTGGAGAGATTCCTCTAATATCCTTAAGCGTGTATCCTAATGGCTTTTCTAAAACGTTTAAGCTCAGTCAAAAGCATACTCAATTCATCATCATTCAATGTGTCATTCACAATCACAGGATAAGTAGAATTGGGACCCAGAAAAGCGTACCTCAGTCCTGCAGGGAGTGGTTTCAGCTCCACTTTGGGTGCCATGAGCTCGGACCAGTCATCAGTAACGTGAGGCGTAGCGCACTCGAGCACTTGCAGCTCGAGTCTCTGTCTCGAGTCTGCCTCAAATACACTCGAGTCCAATTCGTCAATCCCCGCTGAACTCTTGATTGGCCTATGACAATCCAACAGGTTGGCGTAGAATTCAGCTTCCATACTCAGGTACCCCTCAGCGGCTGGTTTTGTCAGAGCAACTTGCAGTTGATCCTCTGCTGCCAATTCCTCTAACAGCTCGTCAGCAAGGGTGTCCATCTCTTGCACTGAGAACACCTGACCTTCGATCGTTGGTTTTTTAATCGCGTCATTGATGTTGAATTTCATTCTAAGATCTGGGCCCAAATTCAGCTCGATGACTCCATTCCTAACATCAATTAAAGCGCCTGCTGTGGCCAAGAAAGGTCTTCCAAATAACAGAGGGTCCTTAGGTTCTTCTTCCATCTCCAATACAACAAAATCTGTTGGTATCTCAACTCCCCCAACTTTCACAGGAAGGTCTTCTAGGATGCCATGAGGGATTCTCACAGACCTTGCAGGGTTTGTAATCAACAAAGCCTAACCTCTTTGCAACTGAAAGCGGCATGAGACTGATTGAGGCGCCTAGATCGCAGAGACAATTGCTGAATGATAGGGGTCCAAGTGAGCATGGGATTGTAAAGGTTCCAGGATCACCAAGCTTTTTTGGTACAACTTTCCTTTGGATTATGGCGCTAATTTCGTGTGTCAGTACGACCATACCCTCGACTGTTTGAGTTCTCTCCTTAACTGCATCCTTGAGAAATTTCTTGTATGGAGGTATTAGCATAAACACATCCAGAATTGGAATCTTCACCTCAATGTCTTTCATTTGCTTATCAAAGAGCGCCTTGTACTTCTCAGTAAGCTCCTTCTTGAACCTTTGGGGAAAGGGTAATTGGGGTTTGTATGGTGGAAGGACAAATGGTTTACTCCTCTCTGGGGTTTCTGTAGGTGGATGGGCGTATGGCGTACTGGGTTTTTCAGTAGATTGTGTCTTGGGAACAGCTTCAGGTTGAGTCTCTGTCTGACTCTTGATGATAAAATCCTCCCCCTCCTGAACCTTACTGTCCTCAGTATGCTTTGGACTCTCTGCTCGAATCAGTAATTCGCGTCCACTTCTCAGAGTGATGGCATTGGCGTGATACTCTTTTGGGTTGGGAACTGATTTCCCTGGAAGTTGCCCGGTTGTCTTCACAGTAGAGGATGACGCTTGCTGACTCTCTACATACTTGAGCCTTGCGTTCAACGTCTCAAATTTGCACGTGAGATCGTTGTGAGAAGCGTCAATCTTAGAGTGCACCTCTGCAAATTTCTGCGTGACTTCAGCAGCAGACGCTTTCTGTCCCTTCAAGATTTCTTGGAGTAGGCTCAAATCTTCTGGTGGCTGTGTAGGGGTTGGTGGAGTGTGTGCTTCATACCCAGGTGGTATGTTTGCAGCTGGCTGGTAATTCTTGTGATATTGTTGCTTAGGGACAAACATGTTCGATTGAGCGTGTGGGGTTTTGGGTGGGTAGGTCTGGTCTTGGGGATTTGCCACGTTGTTGCTTCTGTATGAGAGGTTTGGGTGCTGCTTATAGTTGTTGTACTGTTTGTAACCACCTCCCTGGTTCTGCAAATAACTGATCTCCTCAACCTGATCATCCGCCTCGTCTGGAACGTGTTCATCACCAGTCATGAAATGGACATGTTTGTGTTGTACTTGCAGCAGCCTATCAATTTTGTCCAACTTGACGTTCAGGGCCTTGAGTTCCTTCCTACTGATTGTGTCTGTGTCCACTGTGTTTCTGACCGTCCTGTCATAGTCCTCATTATACTGCCCATCTGCCTGAGCCATGTTCTCCACTAACTGCCAACCATCAGCGACGTCCTGGTTAAGGAAATTTCCATGGCTTGCGGTATCCAATAACCTGCGGATATTAGGGTGAACTCCTCTGTAGAGATTGTTGAGGAGGGTCTCAGCAGGGTATCCATGATGTGGGCACTGAGACTGATAGTTCTTGTACCTCTCCCAGGCTTCAGCAAAGGTTTCAGAATTCTGTTGGGTGAAGGTAGAGATGGCGTTTCTAACCTTTGCAGTTCGAGAGTTGGAGAAGAATTTGGCGAGAAACGCAGATTTACAAGCTTCCCATGACGTGATAGAGCCTTGCGGTAAGTGTTTCCCCCAGACATGGGCTTTGTCTCCCAGAGAAAACGGGAACAACCTCAGTTTGAATGTGTCCTCAGTGACTCCATTGAGCATTTGCAGTCCACAGAGTTGCTCAAATTCGTCCAAGTGATCAAGCGGATCTTCAGATGGTAGGCCATGAAACTGCCTATTTTGGATCATAGAGATGAGACTGCTCTTGATCTCGAAGTTGTTGTTTGTTATTGCTGGGGAAACAATTCCACGTCTCTGGGTGTGGGTACTTGGTGCATCTCCAACACCTATTATTTGCGGTCTCCTCTGTGGAGGCTCGTCCACACGGGGAACGTGTGAGCTGGACTCAGTGTCTGCGTTCATTATGACTCTTTCTGTAAGCGTACTATAGACTTGGTTTCTCTGCGCTCTTAACTCGCGTGGTAGTTGGTTAATGTTGTCAAGAGGCTCGAGAAGATTCTGATTTCCTTGTGAACGTGTCTGCATAAACTGAGTGAAGTCAAACTGAGCAGTAGGATCAAGTTGACGTACTGGAGATTGAAATCACCTGAAACAGAATACAAAACACAGTGCCACAAGTGAGTATGTAACGAAGAGTAAATAGAACTTGAGCTTAGAAAGTTAACAATCCTAATTGTAACTAGCAGAGACCCATTTGGCAACGGCGCCAATTTGATAACAGAATTTTTACTCTATTGTCAAATTCTATTATACTTGTACGTCGGTTGTAGTATAATAGGTGTCAATCCAACTGGGAATGTAATTATCAACCGAGATGCAGTTAACTACTCTAATTAAGGCCAATCAAAGTGTGGTTTCTCTAACAACCTAACGAAAATAGACAGAACAATGCAATTGTAAATAATTCAAACAAGGCAATAAACAGCAGAGTATCAAATAGAATTAACGCAGGGTGAGAAAGCAGGATCCTGAGGAGTGAGTTTCATAGGTCAACGTGACTCTTAAGTTAACTAGGCGTTTGATATCACTCAATAGAGCTAGTCTCTAGGCAACGAGAACACAAATAATGAGTCCACTCTCGTGCTAAACAAACTCGAGTAGACTACTAACAGACCTTATCGCCATAGGCGTTTGATAATCTAGTCGGAATGAACGATCAACTCGCTTAGCGCCGATTCACACCTCAGACATTCGATCCCTCGAGCTGAGCATGTAAATCTCTGAAGTGGTTCAGTCTGACGCTCTACCAAACACCCATCGGTGCTAGAGCGTCTCAGAACAAGCCTTAGTTGATCAGAATGAAACTGGTGATGATAACACCAAATCAGAAAACACTTACATAAATCTAACCCTAAGCGCCTTAGAAAACCTAAATATCACGTATACCTAACTCATCCTCAGGAACCCTAAATGACTACTCAGAACACATAAGTTTAACACCAAACACGAATTCAGGGTTTGAATGCATCAATAAAGGACTCGAACAAGGTATGAAATCAACGATTAACGTAAAACTGAATTGCATAAAATAAACTCGAAAATCAGAGAGTTGGGTTCGATTACAAAGCTCTAAGATCGCAAGCAAAATCAATTGTAAAAACTAGCGTACGGGTTTTTGCAACATGTAAGAATATTTATACTAAACTCATAGCAAAACCCTAGATAAACTCGGCCCAATGAGCTGTGGATTTTAGCTTTGGTTTGGCCCAGTGACGAATGAACTCGATCTTGGGCTCGAGCGTGGGCTTGAAAGTGGGCTCGATCCGGTCTGGAAAAGGGGCTCGATCCATGCTTGATTTGGGGCTCGAATAGGGCTCCTTATGGGGCTCGGTAATGGGCTCAATCTAAGGTCGAGCTGGGGTTCGAACTCGGCTCGATCTGGGGCTCGGTAATGGGCTCGATCTATGCTCGAGTTGGGGCTCGAATTGGGCTCGATCTAAGCTCGAGCTGGGGCTCAATCTGGCCGCATCCAGTACCTGAACACTCAGAAAAGGTAGTATGTATGCAGATGCATGTGAATGTGTATGAATGATACTATCTAGACTCCAACTATATGAGAATGTATCAAAATGTATGTATAATATACCTAAATGATGCTCCTAAGACGTGCTAAAAACGTGTATATCAAATAACATGTTCATGGTGGATGGTTATCCATGGTCGACAATGTTTGGTATTGTTATTTCGTAGGCATTGAAATGACGATGTAGTTATGTTTTCGGTTTTTCTGGTCTTTGTAGGGACCGTACGAGTTTTATCAGGAGGATCTCGCGGGAAGTACACGAAACTTATCAATTGAGAGGGCAAAGCCCTAAGAGGTACCAAGTAGATACACTTATCTCATGGTCGTCTCCAAGTCGTGGATGGGTGAGAATTAATACAAATGGGGAATCCCGTGGGAGCGGTGAGTAGTCTTGTCAAACGGGCCCAAACCCGCTAGTTATTTTATTTTTGTTGGAGGGCCGTGGGCCGGGCCGCATGTTTTTTTATTTATACTCTTAAATTTTAAAATGATGGGATTCGAACCCTCCACGCTCAAATATTTAAAGGTGATTGCAACCATTAAGCTATATATAATTTATTGAACAATTGTTTCATCCAATTATATTTAAATGGATCTCACGTTTTTAAGATGATTTCAAAATTAGACTTTGGGAATCTAAATTAAGGAATTATTCACTTAGTTAATTTATCAAAACTTTATTAATTAGCTTTTGATAATTTCTATAGTTAATATTTGTTTTTTATTTATTTTGAGTATCTTTTCAAGAAAATTATAACAATAACTTGTTTTATTTCACCAAATAAAAAGTAAAATAATATTCAAAACTCTTAAAAAAAAACTAATTCAAGAAACTAAAATCAAAGGAAACATAACTGAAATTGAAACTAAGAATTTCAAATTCCAACATAATTTTTATAGATCTAAATTTTGATCTTCAACAGTTGATTGGAAAGAATGTAGTGTTGCATCCTAACCATCATATTCTCAATTTCCCTCTGAATAAAAATATAAATTAACTAGGTAATTCAGAATTTATGAATGTCATAAGCTTAAAACTCATCAAAAGAAGTATTTGTATAATTTTCATAAGCTTCAAAACCTTTTAACCAATTGCGACTGCATATTAGTGCTTGAACGTTTTTTGGGAGAAGACGACTTCTATACTTGTTCAAAACTCGAGCTCCAATACTAAAAGATGTTTCTAAAGCTATTGTCGTAATCGGAATACTAATAAGATCACAAGCCATAGAAGCCAATACTCCATAGCGTTGAGAGTTATCTTTCCAATATTTCAAAATATCCAAACTCTCAAAACTCTGTGTATCTAATGGCGGTTCGTCTAGACAAATTTCCAAAGAAGACTTTTCACTAACAACAACATTAGCTTTTCGAAACGCAAAAAAAATCCTATCAACAAAAAGAAATGATTACTTATTAGAATCAATATGTAAGTA
This sequence comes from Lepidium sativum, assembly GCA_023374145.1. Lineage (NCBI taxonomy): Eukaryota > Viridiplantae > Streptophyta > Magnoliopsida > Brassicales > Brassicaceae > Lepidium > Lepidium sativum. The sequence goes on along the minus strand of JAKUCM010006729.1, from coordinate 3,578 downwards.
ACAACATCATTCAAAAAATCAAAACAAAATATAAGAGAAATTCTTTAAAAAAAATTGTAAGTGGTGTGAGTTTGAAGATGATGTAAATAAAAAGTGAAGACATAAAAAAACTTACATCATAATTTATGAAGTTTCCACTTTGATTTTCACCATCATTTCGAATAGTTTCTCGTGTTTGTTCTCATATGCTTCAAAAAGAGTTTGAAGTTTCCCACGTAAGTGCTTTAACTTCTCTTGGGCTGAACTTATGTCAAGGTTTTTGAAACAAAATTCAGCAAGCATCATAGCCTTGGATCAAAAACGGAAGCCATTGCAAGAATCTCACTATATTCTTCCCAATACTTATCAAACTTTTCTTTCATCGGAATGATCATTTCTCTTATAATCTCATTAGCATTATTAGTCTCATGCTTTTCAACCAGCTGCGAATCTTCCAAACTTGCATAAAGTATAAATTTGAGGTCGGATAAGTATCACCTGAAAAAAGGCGAGTGATTTCATCAAACGGTTGCAAAAAGTCACACATAATTCTCCCTCGTTCCCATTCCTCGTTTGTGGGAAGAAACTTGTAATTTTTGGAATCAATGAATTTGAGATTACAAAAAGCAGATTGATACTTCAAAGCCCTATTAAGCATCTTGTATGTAGAATTCCATCGAGTTGGCACATCCAGCACCAAACCGGCCTTCAATCTTATCCCAACAGTTTCCACACACTTTGAAATAAATTCTCTCGAGACTTAGAAGCTTGAACGTATTTGATACTCTCTTGGATTTTATTCATAGAATCCCCAATCACTTTCAGCTCGTCATGCACAATGAGATTAAGAATATGTGTTGAACACCTGACATGTAAAAATTTTCCCTTGCACAGTAAATCATTCCTCAAAAGCAGCTGCGACTTAACAATGTTTAGTATTGAATCATTGTTAGTAGCATTGTCTAAAGTCACTGTAAAGACTTTCTTATCAATTCCCCAATCATTCCATATCTCAAGAAGCTTCATCGCTATGTTCATACATGTATGTGGAGGAGGTAAAGCACAAAATGCTAGAATCTTGTTCTACAATTTCCATTCATGATCAACATAATGTGCTGTCAAACACATATACCCCTCCTGAGTGATAGCAGTCCACAAATCTGAAGTAAAACAAACTCTTCCAGGGAGATTATCTAATTCTCTCTTTAGCTTACCGGACTTGTTCTCAAAGAAGTTGTAAACATCTGCAGCAGCTGTGTTCCGACTAATAAATTTCACATCAGCATTCAAATACTTCCATACTGATCTAACTTTCTCATACTCAACATAATAAAACACTTAGCAACCATTTCACGAAAAACCATATTATCTATCTTTCTATCTCTCAATTTTGCTTCTGCATTCATCATCATTTGACCAACATCACCATCCTTAGGCTTACTCTTGCATTTCTGAATATGACGTTTATAGCATTTTGTGTGAATTATATGCATAGTCACTCTTGCAATGTATACATTGGGCTCTTTGTTCACTTTTCCTCGAACTATCAACCTTAGTAATAAGGATGAAGTCTTTCCACACTGTTGAATATTTTTTTCTCTTCTTTTTCTCTGACGGCTTTCCATTACCATCATCATCACTAGCAACATCATTTATTTCCACAATTGGAATTTTATCTTTGAACTTTTGAGATGACCCTGCTCCATCGAACCTCTCTCATTAACCTTCAGCATTTAGTGAAGTGATAAGTTTTTGAGATTCTTCATCAACTAATTTCTTCTTATAATGATAATGTGAATCCTATCAAAATTAACACAATAAACTATTAATGAATAAATAATAGTACAAATAACAAAAATTGTTTACAAATAATAGAGTGGTCGGAAAATAGGCCGTTTTTACTTCGAATGAGACCTTAATATCAATCGTCATTGTCCAAAGCAAAATCGATCAAATCACTAAAACCCAGAGAACAAAACTAAGAGAAGAAAGACATTGTAAAAGATGCTAATCTGCGGAGATCAGAGTAAGAGAAGCTAATCAATGTAAAATCTCAACATACACTTTGATACTCATGGGATAGTAGTAAGTGATTAACTAATTACACAACTAAAAACATATATACCATTACAGATTTCTTAGTACAGGTTTTTGTATCTTTCGTTGTTGCGTCTCTGTCTCTTGTGTTGTCTCTAGTCTCTGTCTTTTGTCTCTTGTGTTGTTGTGTCGTCTCTTATATCCTATCAAAATAATAGTTAGGTCAAGTTGTTACTATAAACACTCTCTGGATAACTTATCATAATAATAATGATCGCTAATCCTCAAACAAGTATCTAGTTGTGTCATTACAGAAGATCCTGGCTGCAGATGAAGCGTGGAATTAAGATTCCCAAACATGTGTGCTTTATACATACCATTAGCTCCATACCTGCGTATCATTGGTGACACAGAGTTGCAAACCTTTGTTGCACTCACTCTTTGGTCTGGGAATTGCGTACTTGTAGATCATCTCAATAATGGTCTCAAAGGATGCAAACTTCATCATCGTGTCTGTAACAGTTGCAAACATCATTACCACACTTTGCTTTTAAGAGTTCACATAGTTTCATGACCAAAAAAGCCAAAAATATGCAACAGGTTACAAAATAAAGGCTATAGGACTTACAAGGAATTTGACGTCCCCAGAGGCGAGTAATACCCTTGTACATGCTGCAACAAAGAAATAAAACAAGAAATCAGACAAAAGAATGATAGATGTAACAAGGAAGACAACATGTTGGAAGAATCAACTTAAAACTCAAGTTTTCAAAGCTCGTGAAGTTAAGACAATAAAACTTCCAATAGAAGACTTTGCATCAAATGTGCAATGGTTGTTGCTAAAGGAACACATGTAGAATGATTCTTTAGTATCACACCAGATAGCTTTCACTTCAATATCCAGTTCCACCTGAAGAAAAAATATTAATCTAAAGAATGTGTAAAGGTTGAATCAATGACTTCATGTAACTTGGATATAGATTTGGGTTCTAGCACCTGCAGCAACAGAAATAAGATAAACTAAATGTTGGAATAGTTGACTTAATAAGGAGATTCTAAGCTACAACTTATGTTGGTATTAGTGCAAAAGCTATTCACAGAGAAGCAAAATTGCAGAGGAAAATCATGGTGTATGGCTGTAAAAACCGGTGATAACTTGTTCCTCAATGTAAGGTATGTAGGCAGACAGAGCTTCATGGCGATTGACTGGATCAGCATTCAAACGCCTGAAAAAAAAAGAGATGTTCCAACCGGTGATAACTTGTTCCACATTTATTTTAATATATATGTACCTTTGCATGAAGAACATCTACACTACTACGTAACTCAAGAAGAGCATAATTGATATCAATAGCCAATATCGTAACCGTACGTGACATTATCATCTGACTATTCAAGTTAACTTTGTCTGCTAGCAAACGCATTTTAGCTTTGGGACCAGAACTGCTGCCACAGAAATCTTGAGGTAGCTTCGGCTCCTCAAACAAATTCATGGTTGTGCAACTTACGATTATATCATATTCTTTGTCAGATATCACAGCATGCAAGAAATCAATCTGTCT
>JAKUCM010006728.1:0-28118 GCA_023374145.1 Lepidium sativum | reverse complement strand
CATAGGCAAAGCACATAAAAATGCCTTTCTTCTACCTACAGACTCCTTTACTTTCAAGATCCTACAGGAGCCATAGCTTAACCTTTGGTTGCGGCGCTTGCAGCTAGTGATGGTTTTGGGTTAGGGGTTGGTGGAGGAACTGGGTGGTTTTGTGGTGTAACTGCTTCCTGACCCTTCTGCAGCTTGGTAATCAATTCTTTAATCTGCTTACCGGACATAGTTTCATGCTTAAGCAAAGCATTTGCAAGCGCATGAAGCTCTTTGTTGTAAACCGTGAGGATGGTTTTCGCATTGTTATAAGCGTTTTCCAGAAGAAGTTTCACTTCTTTATCAATGAGAAGCCTTGTCTCAGTGCTCATGTTTTTACTACCATTGTCATCATAGTTATGTGTCACAAGACCCACCTCCTTGCTCATACCAAATTTCGTTACCATCGCCCTAGCAAGTTTAGTTGCTTTCTTAAGGTCAGAAGATGCACCTGAAGTTACCTCGTTTTCCCCAAAAATCAACTCTTCGGCTACCCGGCCTCCCATACAAACATCAAGCCGAGCAAGCATCTGTTTTTTAGTAATGCTTGTCTCATCTTTATCTGGTAGTTGAGAAACCATGCCAAGAGCTATACCACGGGGCACGATAGTTGCTTTGTGGACTGGAAGAGCACCTTCTGTGTGAATGGCAACAAGGGCATGACCACTTTCATGGAAAGCAGTCAGTTTTCTTGACCTATGGGATATAACTGCAGATTTTCTATCACTTCCCATCAGGATTCTGTCTTTCGCAAACTCAAGATCAGACATGGTCACATCTTTTGAACCATCCATTGCAGCTTTGAGAGCAGCAACATTTACAAGATTTGCCAAATCAGCTCCAGAAAATCCAGGGGTTCCTCTAGCGAGGATCATTAAATCTACATCCTCCCCCTTAAGTACCTGAAAAATAAAAGACAATGAAGACAGCAACCAACAGTTCAGGATTCTTGCCATAAGTGTATTACAGAACAGAGATGTTATAACTTTTTTTTTGTACTTCCAAAGTACCAATTTTATTTATAAATAAAGCTCTAGTTTAGCCCAAGAAAATAAAATAAAAATAAAGCTCTAGTAGTGCTAGCTCTAAGGTCCACTAGTTACCTAGTTTAGACACTGAACAAATTAGTACATAAGCTAAAGCCACTACTGAAAACCCTGAGCCTGTATAGTGCATAATCTGAAGTTACCTTTGACATGTGAGACTGCAAAATCTGACGACGACCTTCCCTATCTGGTTTACGTACAGCAATATGGCGATCAAACCTCCCAGGTCTAACCAGAGCTTTATCCAATGACTCTGGGAAATTGGTTGCCGCAATCACAATAATTCCTTCATTCTGTTCAAACCCATCCAACTCAACAAGCAACTGGTTCAATGTCATTTTCATGTATAGCTGGTCCTTGGAATTTCGACTTCGTCCAATAGCATCTATTTCATCGATAAAAATAATACAAGGGGAGCACTTCTTTGCAGCACTAAAAATATCTCTGACTCTTTTGGCTCCAACACCTACATACATCTCTTCAAATTCACAACCACTGCAGGAGAAGAAAGGCACTCCTGCTTCCCCAGCAATAGCCCTTGCAAGCATTGTCTTCCCTGTACCTGGAGGACCGAAAAGCAACACACCCTTAGGAAGCTTTCCTCCCAAACGAGTGAATCTCTGTAATAAAGATAAAATGCAAGAAAAACCAAGATGACAGATTAGGCCAAAGAACAAAACCGTACTACCTCTAAAAACCATTCAACACAGATAGTTTACATTCTAAAGATGGATTTGAAGATCTATATGGTAACTTTACATGATTGATAGGTGAAGATTTACATCACAAAAACAAAGTTTCAGTCTAGTTAAACAAACACAGCAACACAATGAATTTTACCTTGGTGTCTTGAAGATAATGCACAATTTCTTGTAGCTCAGCTTTTGCTTCATTAACCCCCTTTACATCAGCAAACTTGGTGCTCAATTTCATACTAGGTTGCACTTCATATATTAAGCATAGATTAATTATTCTTTAAAACAAAGTCAACCAATACAGCTATTTGATCACTTTAGATGATACAGCCAAACTACCTTTGCGAATCCATCTATCCTTGGTAAGTGCTCCAACACCACAGATGAGTAAGAACCAAAATGCAATAGTTCGGATTGTACTCCACAGCTTTTCTTTAAAGTGAGTCCTTACAGTGCATGTCGTATGGATTGGTACACTAGCAGTTCCAAGGACACCGTCTTTTGTTTGTTTTCCTAAGTTTTTAAATGCTGCGAGACCCCCGGAATTCTCTTCCTCCCTTGAAGCACTAGCATTACCTAAGAGAAAGAATAGATTGGTTTTATAAAAGCTGAGTACAAAGTTTTTTACAAATATAGTGAAATGGCCCACAAGCTGCAAATATACAATTCTATAAATATTACAGTAACGATTCTATCCTCCAGAATCAGACAAGAAGTTATTATCACCTCTTTGCAATATTCGTATAAGCTCACTTTGATCCAGCCTATCAACTTTCGCCAATGCCATAATGTATTTTGACAGTGCGGAAGCATTTAAATGCGAGGATGGTTGGTTTTGAAACATTCTGATAACAGTTTCAGGGTCATTGACATCTTTTCTGTCATGCACTCTCCGAGCAAAGTTACGAACATAACTTGTTCGAAACTTCAATTGTGAAAAGGAAGCTCGACATCCACCACCAGCTGGAGATACAGAAAAGATGACACATTAACACCAAAATGCTTCTTTAACAATCATACAACAATAAGACTTCTTAGTAAGATAATAACACACACAAAAATGTACCTCCAAGTCTAGTAAAAGAAGAGTAAGATCTGACAAGTAAGCTTCTCAAACAGCTCACTTCCCGTTCAGGACTCGAAATCTAACATTGAAGAGGAGAATTAGTGGTAATAAAGTAAATCACTCATCCCAAACTCAAAATAACACTAGACAGCGCCTAACAAACCAAAATCCTCGATAAAGTTTCGATAGCTTACGAACCTGAAAATTAGAATCTTACACACACAAATCTTAGAACCTTCTTGCACAATTTGTTTTAGAAAAGGTGAATTTTATGCATCCAAATCAACCCAAAAGCCATAGATAAGGAAAAATCTATAAACCCTAGAGAGGGGGAAACAACAAAATCGCAATCTTGAGAGCAAGCTTACTTGAGATTGAATAAGCAAAATCGACGAAAGAATCAACAAAAGTCGAAACCTTTACATGAAAAAGTAAAATAAAGAAATTGAATAAGCAAAATGAAACAAAAACCTTGGTGATGATGTTCCTCCAAGCCATCAATCAAATCTTTGCTTTTGTGGCGATAAAAATTAGTTTGACTATTCACAAGTCGAACTTCTCTGCGATCTACATGAGAAAGTTTGGGAAAAATCGTTGAATACTAACAAGTCTTTAGAGCTCTTAAAAGTAAAACTGTGAGACATATTTCGCTCACGCGGGAGAGAGAAATAAAATTGTGTCAGAATGTACAACCACACAAAATATGTATGCTCGTCTTTTTTATGGGCTTAGCCTAAACGTAATTGGGCTAAAAATATAGCATGGGCCTAAAGGTCGCTGTATATTTTCAAAACAATATTTTGTTTTCTTTTTTTCTTTTTTTTCTTTTCACGTTGTATCTTTGTGGTAATATAAACATTAATTGCAATAATTATAAATAAATATCACGTTTAACATCGTAATAGATAATTAGGAAATAATATTATATACTTTTTGTTAATTTATTTTGTCAGAATTTATTTTACAATTTAGATTATTGTATGTATCACGACTATATGTGAAGTTTAAATATTAAGTGTAGATATTTTAATCACTTTTACATTGCTTTAATCTCACAAGCTTTGAACTTCATAACTGATTTTTTTATTTTATACTGTTAGTAGGCTATTCAAGGATATTTTTTCTCAATTGTGTACCTCAACAATTTCTGAATTAAATTAACATGAGTTCAGTCAAAAATAAGTTAAAAGAAAGTGTAGATATAGACTTTTTTTTTTCTTTTTTATTGGAAAAAATTGCTCAAATAGACCAAAACTATATTATAATTACTAAAACAGTTTTTATCCAAAAAAAACGTCAAGGGTGTAATTACGATTACACCCTTAAAACAAAAATTATTTCTTTTTTTTCTCTGGTTAATTTCACAAAAGTAAAAAGAAAGAAACTTATACTGTAAATCGTCGTCGTTAACCTCTCTTTCTTTTCTTTGTCGTCTAACTCAACGTGTTCTTCGTTGTTTTTCATACTCGTTGTCTTCTTCTTCTTCTTGTTCTTCGTACTCGTCATCTTCATTGTCGTGTTGTTTTTTTTATCAAAGGTAAGTTTCTTCTTTTCTTCTTCCTCTTCTCCTCTACTTTTTTTTCTTTTTTTCGTGAGGGCAATTGGGTTTGGGGTTTGTCGATTTCGCGACATTTGGGTTTCTCGATTTCACGATATTTGAGTTTTTGTTCTTCATCTTCTTCTTCTGTGTTTGTCAAGTAGAGTTCTTCCTCGATCTGAGTCAATGTGATATAGGTCGTAATTAGTTATGAGGGTAAGGGTGAAGTAGAGATACGCTTAGTGTAGTAGAGATATGCTTAGTGTATTAGAGTTAGTGTGATGTTTGGTAGATTAAGGTCGTAATGGGGTATAGTTCGATTCTGTGTAGTAGAGTTAGTCTGACGTTTGGTAGAGTTAGATTGTCGTGAGGTAGAGTTGGCTTGCAGTGTGGTAGAGTTAGGTTGTAGTGTGGTAGAGTTGAATTTCGTGTAGTAGAGTTAGTCTGACGTTTGGTAGAGTTAGGTTGTAGTGTGGTAGAGTTGACTTGTAGTGTGGTAGAGTTAGGTTGTAGTGTGGTAGAGTTGGATTCCGTGTAGTAGAGTTAGTCTTACGTTTGGTAGATTTATATTGTAGTGTGGTAGAGTTGGCTTTTTGTGTGGTATAGTTGGATTAGAGTTAGTCTGACGTTTGGTAGAGTTGGCTTGTAGTGTGGTAGAGTTGGCTTGTAGTGTGGTAGAGTTGGCTTGTAGTGTGGTAGAGTTGGCTTGCTTGTAGGGTGAAGTGTAATAGAGTTAGTCTGACGTTTGGTAGAGTTGAGTTCCGTGTAGTATAGTTTATTTACCTATAATGGAGTTGGATTTTTAATGTTTATAGTTTGTTTTCATCTTTAGATATGGCAAACAAGAAGTACCCGAAGAAGGTTCTCACACACGGTCTACCGGTGATGAAGAATCGAAGCATCAATCATTTCTGCAATCTGAAACATCAGTAATATGATTAAGGGTATTGGTGAGGATGCATACGTAGACATAAAGGAGAACACTTGCGTAGGCGTTTTTCTAAAGATAGCAGACTCCGACTACAACTTTACAAGGAGGCATATACAGTACATGTTGATGAATCAACTAGTGATTAAGAAGAAGTATGAGATGTGGGTGCTGTTTGGGTCTCAGCCTACGAGGTTGTCTCTGCACGAGTTTGCAGAAATAACGCAGCTTAATTGCGGTAACTTTGAGAAGGCTTCTAATTGGCAGATGAAGCCCACATAGAGCTTTGAGAAGATATTGATTTAGGGGTTGGTGAAGACCCTAAATGGGTAGAGTTGAAAGACCTCTTGGGGAGATGTAGAGGGTGGTCTTTCAAGAAGAGGAAGATGGTGGGCTTGCTAGTTGTTTTGAACGTAGGAGTTTATGGTTGGCACACAAATAGTAGACTCCCTTTTAGTGCTACAAAGTTGGTTGCTGATTTTGAGATGTTCGAGAGGCATCCATGGAGAAAAGTGGCGTTTCTAAAACTGATCAAATCGATCAAAATTGCAGTGTATAAAAAGGCCAATAATTACACTCTACATGGGTTTGTGCACACACACTTCTGATATGGGCATTTGAGTTCATCCCCATTGTGGCTGAAATATTTGGGGAGCAAAGAGAAGGTGACATCCCCATTCTACGATGGAGACCAATCAAAAAACGAACCATTGAACCCGAGGACATGGTGAAGTTGGAGCAAGAAAGCTATAGAAAGGTAAATTACTTTCGTAGTAGAATTGGTTTAAGTGATTGATAAAGTTCATTTATGTATAGTAGAGTTCATTTACGCTACTAGTAGAGATCATTTACGCATAGTAGAGTTCAATTTCAAGTATAGTGGAGTTGATTGCAAGTATAGTAGAGTTCATTTACATGTAGTAGAGTTCATCTATGTGTAGTAGAGTTCATTTACGTTTAGTAAAGTTATTTTGACAGTTATTTTGGTAGAGTTCATTTGTGTGTAATAAATTGCATCTTCTCGTCTAACAGGTACGTCTTAAGCAGCTGACTATACAACCTCTACAGATAACGCCTCTATGGCCAGACGATATTGCAGATCCCAAAGTGGACACCATGCTTGGAGACATACTTGCCTTCAGTCTAGATGAATCCGCCTGGGACATAAGTAATAAGAGGAAGGCAGATGCTTGTGTCGAGGAGAGGATGAGCAAGCGTAGTGCTAGTTCAAAAGAGGAGGTGAAGAAAGGTAAATAGAAAAAAACAGAAGGAAGAAGAGACAAAACACAAGAAAGAAGAGAAGAGACAGAAGAAGAAAGAGATGGATGACGCCACTACCTTGAAGGATGTGGTGAGAGTCGTTAAAAGGAAAAAGTGGAAGGCAGAGGAGTCGAGTGCATTGCTTGATACTCTTAGAAATATAACCAGAGCCTTCGAAGGGATGAGACACTATCATAACGTGTTTGCTGAACGTATATATCGTCTTGAGGAGAGTAGGCTGGATACAAGGGCAGAGACCACAATGCTTGTTGAGCGCATGATTAGGTTGAAGCGTAACACCTCAGACAATACAGCCATGCTGACCATCCATGTGAGGGTGGAGGTAAGACAACTCCACGACATCGAACTCCTGACCATGTGAATCACAAAAATGACATAGAAGGCGATACAAACATTACTTTGAACTCCCCTAATAATAAGAAACTTAAATCGGTACATAATGCTCTATTTGAATGAGACTTACCCTGATTGATTTATCCTATGTACCAACATTGAATACATACATATTTGTACGAACATAAACATAAAGTTGTGGGTTGTTAATTTTGGTAGAGCTTATATATGGTTTGGTCGAGTTATGTGTAACTCTACTAAAAAATTATTGTGTTCAAAACATCTATACCAAACCATAAAAATGAACTCTACCACTATTAGCAACTCTACCATCTGTTAAGCTAACATATTACAGTTACCCTTCGCCGAGACCTCTTTGGGAGCGGCCTAGCCTGGTGGACTCGGAGTCGGAGAAAACACCAAGTGAAGGTTCATGTGTTGTGCGTAAAACAATTAAACCAACAAATGTGGATGCTAACCTCGATGACAACCAAGTGTCCCAAGCCAGCACTAAACATATCATCCCACCGAACCAGGTAATCCCGTTATAAATAAATCTTATTGGTAGAGTTGATAGTTCTGTTAAATAGAGTTGACATTTTCCATATTTTTGTAGAATAAATGGGTTATCTAGAGTCAGGACACATCCGATCCTTTCAGCCCGTTATCACGGGTTGTTAGGAATCCAGAAGAACCATCAAAAGAAGAACCAGCTTACGAGACGAAAAAACTGAAGCCAGGAATGTCACAGCTTGGCGTCATAAACCTGGTGGATACTCCTGAAAAGGGTAAACAAACACAGGAGGAGTTAGTCTGTATGGAAGACGTGTTACCGAAAGAGACTCGGGCACGAGTACTCGCTAAGAACCAGGTAGAGTACATTTATTGTATGATAGAGTTCATTTCAAATGTACTTGAGTTCACTTACTCGAATGGTAGAGTTCATATTCAAGTATAGTAGAATTCATTAACCGTTTAGTAGAGTTAGGTTGTAGTATGGTAGATTTGGATTCCGTGTAGTAAAGTTAAATCTTCGACAATGCCTATGATCCAACACCCGTAGGACTGGTCCACCGAAAAAATCCATTGACTTTCATTAAAACTCCAAATCTCACAAACCAAAATGATCTGATCCATAGATTCAAACATAAACAGAAATAGCAAAAGAGCTTGGAAGAAGTAAAGGAGCTTCAAGAAAGCTACAATGGCGTCACTTATGGAGGAATCAGTTGGATGTGGGGCAGATGAGCTAATAATTGAGGGGTAAATTCGTAATTTAAGCTTTACTACATAAGTAGACTAGGTTTTCAAAATTAATTCTACTACGTTGCACTCTATTAGTGTGGTAGAGTTGATGAGAGCGCAAACATCAACTCTACTACGCTAGAAATCTAACTCTACTAAGCACACTTTAACTCTACTACGCTGGAACTCTAACTCTACTATACACAATTTTTCATTTAAGTCAACTCTATTAAGCACACTTTAACTCTACTACGCTGGAATTCTAACTCTACCATACTGCACTCTATTAGTGTGGTAGAGTTGATCACTTAAGTGACAGATTTCATTAATGGCATTTTCGTAATTACTTTTTTTTCCTCATTAGGAAATGACAAAATTGTATATATAAAATTTAAAAAACTATTGTAGTAATTTACAAACATTTGTTATATTTCAATAATTAACACTTAATTTCGCTTTAATCTAGCAAATGACCCTTTAAAAAATCATACAAAAACTTGCTTATATGTACTATCAAAAATTCGAAGTTGGCAAAAAAAAATAATATAGAAAATCCAAAAAAATATGAGAAATTATATTTATAATATAAAATTTATATGGAATATTTTCAAAATTGAAAGAATAAATAGACTTAAAAATAAATAATTCAAAGAAAATCCAATAATGGGTAAAATGACGAATTCAACCCCACTAAAACTATGAGTTTGACCCGAATTCAATTGGATCTTCTCTTATTTTGTAAAGCCCGACCCGAGTGCCCATTCCATGAAATCCCTAATTTTCCTCTTCATTTTTCTCTCTTATTTCGAGCGAGAGAGTTGTCGCGATTTCAAGTGTGGGTTCATTTCTTCTCCTTCGCAAAACTGATCAAACTTGAGTAAAACTTTGTTTGATTTCGCTCCAAAGTAGTAATTTTGAGTCTGCCTAAATCTCCAATTAAAGGTAAATCTACAAACTTGTGATTGTTTATCATTTTCAAAAGGTAGAGTATTCGATTTCAAAGGTTTTGGGATTAATCTATTTGTGATCAATCCGTTAGAATATAATAAGTAGTATAAGCATTTCAATTGGTACAACCACTAATTTCGATCTCTCTATGTTTTTGGTTCCAAAACTGGAGTTGAAAATTAAAGTTGTTTATCAATCATCTACTCTCTATGTTTTGGCTTTGGATTTCATTGGTTTTGGGATTGATATATTAGTGATCAAACGGTTAGAATTTGACACTCGATTTTGTTATAATTTTGAACTATCTCTCTATGTATTTCATGATTGTTTTTGTTTGGATATTGGGTACCAAAATTGATGATCGGTTAGAATATAATTACTGAAATTCGAGTTTGAAATTGATAATTGTAGTTGATGATCGATTGTGTTTTGAAATTGTGTTTGGAAAATAAAAACGGAAGTTATTTCAAACTCTTTATGTTTTGGTTTTGAAGTAATTACGGATATTGTGTTTAGAAATTGGTGTTGATGTTCGATATTGATATATTGTGGATATTGTGTTAAGATAGTGTAGATTATCGATTGTGTTGAGATAGTGTAAAAGATCGATTGTTTAATGTTGTATGGAGATTGTATTTGACATATCTTTTTTTTGGTTCTTGCAGACATGGTTCGAAGTAGAGGAGGGTCACGAAGAGGTAAAGGTAGAGGAAGAGGATTGTGAGGTAGAGGTAGAGGAGACGTTGACGTCGTACCCGTTGAGGATATAAACCGTGAAGAAGTTGACGATGATCTTCTAGCTGAAGTTACAAAAATCTTTTTATTTGTCGTGATATTCATATTTATCTATGTTATTAACTTTGTTAGAATAATGTTTCGATTGAATTGTTTAGGATGAAAGATGGTGGTGATAGTAAAAGAGATGATGAGGGAAAAGATCATGAGAGAAGTGATGATGAAGAAGATGAGGAAGGAGAACGAGATGATGAGGAAGTTATAAGAGGAGATGATGAAGTGTTAGAAGACATAATGGTATGTATATTTTATTGCTAATTTATTGTATTTAGTTGGTAAGATATTTAAGTTGGTTAATTGGATTGAGATTGTGCTTGCGGTGTATTAATTTGGTGATAGGTATAACTGGTAAACCTAGTTAGTTATAACATTTTTCGTAAAACTTGTACAACTTTGTAGTTATACGCATTCATTAATTGCCAAAATTCATTAATTGTCTATGTTTCAGGATGAAGGACCCACTACACAACTACCTACTAGGATATACTTCAATCCGACAGAGTACCCAAAAAAATTAATATCTCCACTTGATGCCAAATTAAACAAACCAAGGAATTCTTTGATGGTTTTTGGCATCCGTTGACACCCATTGAGAGGGAATGGTTTGAGAATCATCCACAATTCCATCATATATTTCATATACTGATGGAGAAAAACCGCATGCCAATGGAAATGTTGATGTTGTTGCTACAAACTTTTTGAACGGAGACCAAAAAAGAAGTTTGGTTCATTGTGAATGGTGTTTCGATCCGCTACAGACTCAGAGACGGTTGATTTTGAGAAAACAGCATGTAGTAACAGGTTCAGGATGAAGCATATGAGTTATCTAGGGAAAAATATAAGAAATCAAGGATGTGACGAATATGTTGAAGCATTGTGCATCAGATGGAAGCCACATAAGGCTGAAGTTTTTAGTCTTGTACTTCTTGTTCCATGTCATTCACTCGCCAACGAAGGGTGGAACACATTCAACCTTGGTAAAAAAATTCCTATTGAGAGTTGTGGATGATCTCGATTTTTTACCAATTTCCTTGGGCCAGATGGACATTTGAGCACATGTTTCACAAGATCGAGCACACAATTAAACATTTCAAAGGCACAATTTTGGGTACACTTTAGGTGATCACTAGCTTTATAATTCCTTTTAAGGTTAGTTTAAGTTTGGTGATTTCATTTATTATTTATTGTGTGATGTTTCTTACATTTCGTATGTGTGTTGTTGTACTTATTAGCCTTTGAGGCAATTTTGATCATGTACAGAAATTGTTGAGAGGTACGTTCAGATGCACCATCTTGTCCTCGGATGTGCAGGTGAAAGTTCCAGCTATCGAACACGAAAGGACTTTCCTTTCCAGCAATCAACAAATTCCTTGATAATACTACAGTAGTTATCCTAGTTTATCTTATATAATTACAGTTAACTAATTGTAATTTGTATTCTTAGTTATTGATTTATTTATTTTCCAAGATATTGTCACTACCCTCTTTCCAAGTATAGACCAAGAATGTAGTATGATAGATGAAATCACAGAAGAAGAGGATAAGGATGCACTTGATCTTATTGTCGAGAGTTGGAGGCAATGTATCCGCGCTGGGAAGAAAATTATGTTTGAAGAGATGTACAACCAAGATGGGGGAGCACGACTAGGTACTCGTGTTGGTGAGAAATGACCGACAACGACGACTAACCTCCACTTTCTGCTCCAAGTCAAGCTGAGTGGGTTGACATGCTTAAGACAATGAAAGAAGAGATGGATGGTTTGAAGAAAAGAGTGACATTTCTAGAATAGGTAAACCATATATAATTGGTATGAAAGGTGTATTTTTTATAATTTGTATAACTGTTAAAATGTAGGTTGCTAGAGTTTGTGCTATATATGGTGCACCCGTTCATAGTGATGCTGCTCGCGCTGTTGAAGAAGTTGGTGATGGTGATGGTGCAGGTGCTTCAGCTGCTGTTACCAGGGTATACATGCGATCAAGTAAGCGCACGGTGAATGATGAACCAACTCTGACAGTGACAAGGGCAAAGACGAAAAAAGTGTGAAAGATATGGTAGGTTATCTAAGTTAATACCTTGTTTAGGTGTGTCTTTAAGTAGTATAAGGTTATGTTTAAAACTTGTTTCAAACATGAAGGTTATGTTTATTTGTTTCAAACTTATAGTTATAATGGTATATGTATTTTAATTATAAAACATAACAATAGTAAATCTAAATCATAAAGCCAAAAAAAAATTTCAAAGCTTAAACAAAGTCTTACATAATAACATACTAAGAGTAAGATAACTTGAACTACTTAGACTACCCGAAATAGTTAGTGACTAAATAACATAACCTGAAATATTTGGCAATCTTACAAAGGACCTGACATAATTATTGTCTCCAGAACTTTGACCTTCTCATGAAGCTTGGCAATGACCGCCTTATGCTCCCCCAACTCCATCTTCAGCATCGCCACCTCTATCTTTTGCACTGTGTCCTCTACCCTTTGCTTAATCAAATCAACACCTATCTGAAACATCATCTTCTCTATATCTTGGACAATAAACCCTAAACCAAGTCTTGGATATCGTACCACGAAACACGATAGTTGTTTTGAGGACTGGAAAAGCACCTTCTATGTGCATGGCAACAAGGGCATGATCACTTTCATGGAAAGCAGTCATTTCTCTTAACCTGTGGGATGTAACTTTAGATTTTCTGTCACTTTCCATCATGATTTCTGTCTTTGGAAAACTCCATATCAGAAATTTTCCGCAATGATGAAGTTCCTTCATCGCCTAAAGCCACCGACAAGATGCGGAAAGTTTCGATGCTACCACTTGTTTATCTCATATTCTACGAAGTCTCAGGTGGCCCTTTTGACATATTTGAACTACAGGGGACTAACCATAGTTGGTTGGGCTGCTGTGCTTATGGGTGTTTTCTCTATCCTTCCGTTTGCTGTGATGGGCTTGATTTCGATCCCATAGCTAGAGCCTTCGAGATGGCTTGTAATGGACTTAGGGAATGTGAACTGGAATTTGTATCTAAACACGCTTTTCTGGAATCTAAACTATTGGGATTCAATCAGTACGCTAGCTGGTGAAGTGGAAAACCCAAACGAGACACTTCCGAAGGCTTTGTATTATGGTGTGATCTTAGTTGCAGTTTCTTACATCTTCCCTCTTTGAAACCATCGTTTGCAGATTTGGGAGCAGCAACATTTACAAGATTTGAATCAACAGAAAATCTTGGCATTCCTCTAGCGATGATCATTAAATCTATATCCTCCGCCTTAAGTATCTACAAAACCACAATGAAGACAGCCAACCAACAGTTCAGGATTCTTGCCATAGTGGTATTACATAACAGAGAGTGAGAAATGTTACTACTTTTTCTTTGTACATATTTATATATAAGAGCACCTCCAATGGAAGGCTCTTATCTCCGTTTCTTAAAACTATTTAAATAAAAAAATGAAAAAAGTCAGAGAGAGGGAGAGGATCGGTTCTTAATCAAGAACCCTCTCTTACCAAATGTCATCTTTCAATTGGATCATTTATTTTAAAAAGTTAAAATTTATATAAAAACTAAAATTTTATAGAAATTATTACTAATTTATTGTTAAAAAACTCTTCATTGGTTGGAAGTGGTATCAAGCTCTAGCACTGCTAGCTTTGTTGGACCAATATTTTAAAGTCTTTAGACTTCATTATGTGGTTTGAGTTTGAGTGTGAATTGAAATGGGTCTTTGGACCTAACAGGAATTGACTTGTTTTATGAATTAAAAATGTTATTTACCATTGAAAGTTTGGGTTATAATTGTGTAGTATATAATAAAAAATGCTTACGCCTTTGTTCAAAAGGCATAGATCTGTGCACTAGAAGTTCCATGGACACCATCTTTTGTTGGTTTTCTTAAGTCTTTAAATGCTGAGAGACCCCCAAAAATCATTTTTTCTTGAAGCACTAGCATTACCTAAGAGACAGAATAAATTGATATTGTAAAAGCTGCGTACAAATTTTTTTACAGATATGATATAGAGAAATTGCCCAAAAGCTGCAAATACAAATATGACAATAAGGATTCTATCCACTCAGAATCAGATAAGAAGTCCTTACCATCTCTGATAGGAGCCCCGGTAGGGAGGGCTTTTCTCCAGTCTGATCTTGGTGAATCCGAACTTTCGAAAATATGGATTTGGGCGGAAGTGAAGTGAGAAACACAAAGGATGGTGGTGAATCCCTTGATAATCTCGAATCCGTTCAAGCCTTGGAATCCTCACAAGGATGAACTCGTCTCTCGTCTCGAATCCTCAGAGAAGAGTGGCGGCTGTGCTAACAAGAAAACGTTTATCTTTATTAATTTCAAGGTGAAAAGAACAAATGCCACAAAGGAACCTTATATAGTGGTTCGATGGCTGGGGGCCTTCAATGGGCAACGGTAACAAAATCCACAACATAAAGACAAAATCAAACGAAAAAGGAAACAAGAATCCCGCAACATAAAGACGGGATCAAAAGAAAGGGAAACAAAATCAAACAATAAATATGGTCCAAGGAAGGCAAGTATGTTGACACAATGTCGACAACTATACAAGCTTCTTGGACCGAGCGAACGTAGACACTATCACGGGCTTAAGGAGGTGGAGCCGTGATCGTACCTGCAGTTATGGAAACAGTAAAACACATGCGTACCTGGGCAAATCCGCGAGTCACATGCAGGCGGTCTTCGGTGTAGGTCGCGGATGGAGTTACGTCTCTTGCCGGTGTAGAGCTTCCCGTGATCGGGGCTGTAAGAACTTCATCTTCTTGGGGCGGCTTAAGCTGGGTTAAGTCCGCCTCGGCTATGGGCTCGATCAGGTTGAGTAGCGTGCCGATAGAGTCGATGAACTTGTCTCGGATGGCCTTGATCTTGCTTCGGGTGTCTGGTCCGTGCCGGATGGTTGGAATGCGCTGGATGGCCGCGATGATCAGGAGGCTATGGTCGATGGCCTCATCAATCTCTTTGCCTATAAACTTTCACCAATGCCTTAATGTGTTCTGACAGTACAGAAATATTCGAATGCAAAGACGGTTGGCTTTGAAAACTTCTGATAACAGTTTCAGGATCATTGACATCTTCTCTGTCACGCACTCTGTAAGCAAAGCTACGAACCTAACTTTATAGAAACTTCGATTGCAAAAAAGAAGCTTGATGTCTACCACCAGTTGGAGTTACAGAAAATATGACCAATAAACACCAAAATGCTTCGAAAACAATTCTAAAACAACAATAACACACAAGAAAAATATACCTCCAACAATTCCCACTCTAGGAAAAGAAGAGTAAGATCTGACAAGTAAGCTTCTCAAACTGTTCAATTCCCGCTCCTTACTTGAAGTCTGACATTCTGAGGATAATCAGTGGTAA
The DNA here is from genome assembly GCA_023374145.1 of Lepidium sativum. Lineage (NCBI taxonomy): Eukaryota > Viridiplantae > Streptophyta > Magnoliopsida > Brassicales > Brassicaceae > Lepidium > Lepidium sativum. Next base: position 12,820 of record JAKUCM010006728.1, on the reverse strand, counting down.
TGAAGTATATCATCATTCCAAACTCAAAGTAACACTAGACAGCCTAACCAACCAAAATCTTCGATAAAGTTTTAATATTCTACGAACTGTGAATTAAAACTAGAATCTTACACAGACTAATCTTGAAACTTTCTTGCACAACCTCAAAAAAAGTGAACTTCATGCATCCAGATCAACCAAAAAGCCATAGATAAGGCAAAATCTATAAACCCTAGAGAGGGGGAAACAACAAAATTTTTAATCATTTTCAAAAGACCATCTCCAATCTGAAAGATACAACATTTTGAGAGCAAGTAAGCTTTTGAGCCTCTAGTATTTGTAAAAATCACAATTCAAGCAAACTCGACTGCAACATCAACAAAAGTCGAAAATTTTACCTGCAAAAGTAAAACAAAGAAATAGAATAACCAAAATGAAACAAAAGTAAAATACAGTGAGCAACAATGCAACGCAGCCTCTTTGATTCTTGTGATGAGCCTTGCTTCAACCAATCAAGCAAATGGTCCCAATCTGTGAACATGGGGTCCGTACTTCCCAGCCTTGAATCTTTTATAATCCAAATTTGTTTGCTAAAGTCACAATGTAATAACAAGTGATCTCTGGTTCCAGGGGAGCTGTTACAGGTACAAAAATCTGATGTAGCTGAGATTTTCCCCATTGATAAAATCCTGCAAGAGTCGGTAGTCTATCAAGTGTAGCAAGCCACATGTGAAAAGCTTTCTTTGGAATGCATCCTTTGTACCAGATTATATTCCGCCAAGGAACTAGGGGAGCTTCCTCTTTCATCGTGTTCTAAGTTTTCTTTGTGGAAAAGGGGCCAGTATCAGCAAAGCCAGTCTGCCAGTAGTAAGTGTCTGGGCTGCTGCTAGCGCTTGGTAGTTGCATGTTAAGAAGAAAATTCCGAAGAAGCAATACAAGGTAATCTCGAGCTCTAGCTGATGGAAGTTTCCATCTATGTGGCCAATCTGTGTTGATATGGATACCAATCTGTGTTGGGCCTGTATGTCCGAGTAAATCAATTAATGGTCCGAGAGGGGTCTAAGAATTATTTGACGAATAATAAACTTCATAAATTTAATTAATAAATTTTTATATTTAATTGACCATTAAAGTTGAACATATTTCATCAAAAAAATCTTTATAATTTTTTTCTGATGGTTATATAATTTGGTCACAGAAAGCCAATAAAACAAAGCTCCGCAAGATAAACAAAGCTACAATTGGAGCACTTGCTGATCTTATACATGATCTTATCTTTGCTGCACTAAGCAAAATTCATGTATAATCGAGTCCTCTATTTTTCAGATTCAGTTAAGTTAATACAAGACCTAGGACTTAGGGTTTTTGCTAGATTAGTCAATTGATAATTGTCGAATTGCTTAAAAACCTAACAGTGGTATCAGAGCCAGGTTGTATTCTTATTGAAATATGATATTTACATGCTTGATTGATTAATTAAAAGTTTGTTTTAATTGAATTAAAATTGCATGATTAGGGTTTTGATGAAATCAAAAAATCTGAGCTGATTTTATTATTGTTGAAATCGAAAATTTGAGCTGGTTGTAACCTTAATAAAATCTGATGTTTTCATGCTTGGTTGATTGATTAAAAGTTTGTTTTAATTGATTAGAATTTCACGATTAGGGTTTCATTGAAACCAAAAATTAGGGTTTCATTAAAATCGAAAATTAGGGTTTTGTTGAAATCAAAAAATCAGAGCTGATTGTAACCTTAATGAAATCTGATGTTTTCATGCTTGATTGATTGATTAAAAGTTTGTTTTAATTTAATTAGAATTGCACGATTAGGGTTTCATTGAAACCAAAAATTAGGGTTTCATTAAAATCGAAAATTAGGGTTTTGTTGAAATCAAAAAATCAGAGCTGGTTGTAACCTTAATAAAATCTGATGTTTTCATGCTTGATTGATTGATTAAAAGTTTGTTTTAATTGAATTAGAATTGCATGATTAGGGTTTCATTGAAATCGAAAAATTAAGGCTTCATTGAAATCGAAAAACTAGGGTTTCATTGAAAAAAAAATTAGGGTTTATGGTATCAGGGTTCTGATGTGATAAACTAAAATAAAATATAACCTAATTTAAAATAGCCCTGAATGATCCTGTTTAATAAGATTATATCAAATATGGGTTTTTGCAATTGGTTTAAGAAAAATTATACCAAGTTGGAGAAAAACCAGCATGTGCCAACCGGCACAGGGTAAGGATTAGAAAAATCATAAATAAAATTTTAAAGTCTTTGATTTGATTTCTTTGGTTTTTAAAATCCCCTTTTAACCCTCTTGAGTGCATATATGATATACATTCAAGTTAAAGTTTAGTTCCTCAAACAAATTTCAAGAAATTGATGTCTTTCCACTTAATGTCAACTGTCAAGACTCGTTTCATCGTATGGTGGGCTAGCTCGGGTTAGTTACCTACTTTGACATGGGTGAGGCAGATGGTAACCGTTATCATATGATTATGAGATTGGTTTACTTGACTGAGCTATCATGACCGTCTTGAGCTTTGAGACATCAGACTTATTTTGGCATATGAGATGTCAAATCACGACCGAGAGTTATATATGTGATATAACTAGCAAATAAGTTGCTTACCTAAATAACTAAGGTCTCGGCGATGAGCTCAGCTCACTCAGAGTTTTCAGAAACATGGATCTCGGGATCATTGTATTCAATCGAGGAACTATTGATTGAACACAATGTGAGTTTTCTTAAATATGTTAAGATTTCTCAACACTTAAACCATCATAACTAAAACTCCTTACCTCTCTTAACTTCAGCTATGGCAAATAACAACAACCATAACCACAACTCATTCTCCCTTCGCTCTGTCCTTGAGAGGGACAAGTTGAATGGGTAGAATTTTCTGAGTTGGTACCGTAACCTGAGAATTGTTCTTTGGCAGGAGAAGAAAGACTATGTTTTGGAACAAGTCTTGCCTCCTAGACCGGCTGCCCATGCCACTGTTGCAGCTAGGAATGCTTGGGATAAGCATTCCAATTATGTGATAGATGTGCAATGCTTGATGCTTGCGACCATGATCTCGGAACTGCAGGTGCAGTACGAGAATGTGGTGTCGCCCATCGAGATCGTGACTGGCCTGAAAGGAATGTTTCACGAATATGCACGATATGAGAGATACCAAACGGTGAAATCTCTCAACAAATGCAAACTATCAAATGATGGTTCGGTGAGTAGTCATGTCATGAAAATGATGGGATATATTCATAATCTAGCTAAACTAGACTGTCTCCATAGCCAAGAGTTGGCTACGGACATCATACTTCAGTCGTTGCCGTCTTGTTATCATCAGTTCATATTGAACTATAATATGAACAGCATGACGAAGACGTTGACTGAGCTGCATGGAATGCTTAAGACAGCGGAGCCAAATGTAAAGAAGGGCGCCCCGCCTGTACTCTTAGTGCAAGGGGGTAAATCCTTTAAGAAACGTTGGAATGACAGGGGTAAGGGAAAGGCTAAAGCTCACCCGGTTGTGAAAAAAGAGCCGACCACTTCCATACCCAAAACCAGGCCCGACCCATCTAAAATGGACATTTGCAATTATTGTAACGAGCAAGGGCATTGGAAAAGAAACTTCAAGAAATATTTGGAAGATTACAAAAAGATGAAGAAGCAGTATGACACTCCTTCATGTATTTTTGTTATCGAAGTAAATGTTGCTTCAACAAGTTCTACTTCATGGGTACTTGATACCGGTTGTGGTACTCATATTTGTACTAATATGCAGGGCCTAAGCAACAGTAGAAGCTTGAAGAAGGGGCAAGTGGACTTACATGTAGGAAATGGAGCAAGAGTTGTTGCATTAGCCGTAGGAACATATAATTTATCTCTTCCATCTGGTTTAGTTTTGGTTTTAGAAAATTGCTACTATGTACCTGCTATAAGCAGAAACATTGTTTATGTTTTAGTTTTGGATACTGAAGGTTTTTCATTTTTGATTAAAAACAAATGTTGTTCCTTTACTCGAGATGACTTATTTTATGGCAGCGCCCCATTATCGAATGGGCATTATATTATTGATCAATCTACACCAACATTTATATCAAACGCTTCAAAGTACATGATTCAAACCCGAGTTTTCTTTGGCATTGTCGTTTAGGGGATATAAACGAGAAACGCATCCAAAAACTTCATTATGATGGGCTTTTAGACTCATTTGATTATGAATCATTTCAGAAATGTGAATCATGTTTATTGGGCAAAATGACAAAGGCTCCTTTCAACAAACTCAATGAAAGGGCCAGTGATTTATCGGGCCTTATACATACCGATGTATGCGGTTCGATGAGCCTAAGTGCCAGAAGAAATTTCAACTACTTCATTACATTTATTGATGACTTCAGTAGATACGGTTATCTCTATTTAATGAGACACAAATTGGAATCTTTTGAAAAGTTCAAAGAGTTCCAAAATGAAGTACAGAATCAACTTGACAAGAGTATTAAGGTTCTTCGATCTGATCGAGGAGGTGAATACTTAAGTCAAGAGTTCAGCGACCATCAGAGAGATTGTGGAATTATTTCACAACTCACTCCTCCCAGAACACCACAATGGAATGGTGTGTCTGAGAGGAGGAATCGAACATTACTTGACATGGTTCGATCAATGATGAGTCATACTGATCTTCCGTTATCCTTTTGGGGATATGCTCTAGAAACTTTTGCGTTAACGCTGAATAGAGTGCCATCAAAATCAGTGGAAAAGACGCCATATGAGATGTGGACGAGGTTTATGTGAAACGATTAATATATGATAAACTTGCACCGAAATCAGATAAATGCTTCTTCGTTGGTTATCCAAAGGAAACCAAGGCATACTATTTCTACAACTGAACCGAGAACAAAGTATTTGTTGCTCGACATGGTGTTTTTCTATCTAAGAAAAACAGTGGGAGTAAAGTACAACTCGAAGAAATTCGAGAGCTACAGGAAGCTACTCAATCCGTACAGGAAGAGCAGCATTTAGACTCGCAAGATGTTGTCGAATCAATACATGTAAAGCATAAAGTTCGTAGATCCGATAGAATCCGTCATGAACCCGAGAGATATTTAGGATTCCTCGTGACTGAAGGACAGGATTTGTTGATCGTTGACAACGATGAGCCTGCAAAATTCAAAGAAGCAATGATGGGCCCTGACTCCGAAAAGTGGTTAAAGGCCACACAATCCGAAATGGAATCCATGTCAGAAAACCAAGGTTGGTCGTTGGTCGTTTTACCTCATGGTGCGAAAGCAATCGAGTGTAAATGGGTTTCAAGAAGAAAATTGATGTGGATGGTAACATACAGATTTATAAAGCTAGACTGGTAGCTCATGGTTTAAAAAAAGTCCACGGTGTTGACTATGATGAAACCTACTCTTCAGTAGCTATGCTTAAGTCTATTCGAATTCTCCTAGCGACTGCTACTCATTATGATTATGAGATTTGGCAGATGGATGTCAAAACTGCGTTCCTGAATGGTATTCTGAAAGAGGATGTGCATATGACACAACCCGAGGGTTTTGTTGATCCTAAAACTGCTGGGAAAGTGTGCAAATTTCACAAATCCATTTATGGATTGAAGCAAGCATCACGGAGTTGGAATCTTTGTTTCGATGAAGCAGTCAAAGAATTTGGCTCCATCAGGAACAAAGAAGGAAGATGCGTATACAAGAAGTTTAGTGAGAGTGTAGTTGCGTTTCTTGTGCTGTGCGTTGATGATATCTTACTTATCGGAAATGACATTCCATTGCTGAAGTCCGTTAAGGCTTGGCTCGGAAAATGTTTCTCGATGAAGGATATGGGGGAAGCCGCCTATATTCTTGGAATCAGGATCTATCGAGATAGACCTAAAAGACTGATCAGATTGTGTCAAGACACTTACATAGATAATGTCTTGAGCATATTCAGTATGCATGATTCCAAGAAGGGCTTCTTACCAATGTCTCATGGCGTGGTTCTAAGCAAGACGGGGTGTCCCAAGACACATGCTGAGCGAGAACGCATGAGTAGGATTCCCTATGCTTCACCAATAGGATCCATCATGTACGCTATGATTTGTACTCATACAGACGTTGCTTGTGCATTAAGTATGACAATCAGGTACCAATCAAATCCAGGTGAGACTCACTAAACTGCCGTCAAGAACATCCTGAAATATTTGAGGAATACTAAGGATATGTTCTTGGTGTACGGAAGAAGTGAGGAGTTGGTTATTAGTGGATTCACGGATGCAAGCTTTCAGACGGATAAGGATGATTCTTGGTCTCAGTCCGGTTACGTCTTCTGTCTGAATGACGGTGCTGTTAGTTAGAAGAGTTCCAAACAAAGCACCATAGCTGACTCCACTATTGAAGCTGAATACATCGCTGCTTCTGAAGCTGCAAAGGAAGTTGTTTGGATAAAGAAGTTCATCTCTGAACTTGGTGTGATTCCGAGTATTGCTGAGCCGGTGGCGCTGTATTGTGATAACAATGGAGCCATTGCACAGGCAAAGGAGCCTAGATCGCACCAGAGATCCAAGCATATAGAGAGGAGATATCATCTGATTAGAGATATCGTTGAAAGAGGAGACGTGAAGTTCAGCCGAGTTTCAAGCAAAGAGAACGTTGATGATCCTTTGACGAAAGTACTTTCACGGACTAAGCATGAGTATCATGCCACTGGCATAGGCCTTAGGTATCTTAAGATGTAATCTTAGTTCCAGTGGGAGTTATAATAGTTTTATGTCATGATGTAAACATACATTGGTTATGTTTTAATGAAATTATTCATTTCTATTTAATACTTGTATTAAATATTTATCCCAAAATAATCATGACATTCTTATAGGTCATCAAGTTGAGGACTTGGTCATGAAATCCTATAGGCGTAAAATGCATGAATTATTTCATTCTCTAGTCAATGGTTATTAAAGTGGGATACTAATAACGAGATAGACTAGTATGTGAGGTGACTGATGACTAAGTTTCATGGAGTCATTGATAATAAGTATCAAGTCAATCTCATAGATATGTGTCATATGAACATAGCATCGGAAATGACCCGCTATAAGAACTCTACGAGATCGTATAATGAGTGTCATAAGAGATTCTCATACGACTATATAGCATAGTCCTTAGACTTGAGTTCATGCTGTTTTCTTGCACATGAATTGGTGTGTTTTGAAAATTTCAAACGCCAACCGTAACTGGTGGTTATAATGGAATTTGTCGGACAGATCATGAAATGTGAGAAAGGAACAGAGGATGGAACAAGATGACATTTCTCCCTCCTATATATGGGAAAACGATATCTCTGGGTCCTTTGAAAGATTTGATAATGTAAAATGCATGGTCGTGCTCAAACAAGGTGAAAGACGCTTGTTTTCTCTATCAGTACAAATTCAAATTCGATGAACATTGACCTGGCTCATTAAAATAAGGATGACACGAACTCTTGCCTTAGAGCAGATAGAGATATGGAGAAAAAGGGATTTTGGGAATATATGATTCCAGTACAAGTGGGAGATTGTTGGGAATGTCCTTCAATCATTTGTACTTACTCATGTGGTCAGTTCTAACATCGAGATTAGACAAAGTCATATGGTACTAGGAGTTGTAATGGCTTGCTAGAGTCGACCTATAATCTGTGAGTTGAGATACTCACTGCTAGTACTATATGATTCTATTGGGTCACACACCTAAGCAAATGGAAACAATTCAATAGGGAATGATCATTGTAGGAATGATTCATGACTTGAGCGTAATAATACATGGTTTCGGATGAGAACATGTGTTTTGGGTCAGGCCTAAATTAATCATAATTCAACTAGGAATTAATTAGGTGTTTTGGGCTGGACTTAAATCATTTCTAATTCAACTAGAAATTAATTAGGTGTTTTGGGCTGGGTCTAAATTAGACCTAGTTCAACTAGGAATTAATTAGGTTAATTTAAACTCCCTATATATATGATATAGGGCACGTTTTTGAGAAGATAAGAGAAACCCTAGCCGCTGATTGCACAAGTCGAAACCCTAAGAGAATTCTACACAAAGTTCTAGCAGACTTCTCTCCTACTTGCGTGCGTGTGGACTATCAATAGAGGTTCTACACTTGGAACACTTGCTGATCTTATCTCTGCTGCACTAACCCAACTTCATGTATAATCGAGTCCTCTATTTTTTAGATTCAATTAAGTTAATACAAGACCTAGGGCTTAGGATTTTTGCTAGATTAGTCAATTGATAATTGTCGAATTGCTTAAAAATCTAAAAAACTTGTAAGAGGTTTTTTACTCGGTTAAAACGATTCAGAATTAAGATTCGGCCAGATTCAAGACTCGGCTAACATTAAGGCTTAACTTAATTCATGCAAGGTTTTTGACTCGGGTAAAACGAGCGAGAATTAAGACTCGATGAGATTTTCAGACCTGGCTTCGAGAGTAGGCTCTCAACTATTGCCGAGACTTGAAGACTCGAATAAAATTTTTAAGCAAACGAGAAGACTCGACTTATTTGAGAACAGGGTCTCGGCCAATATATAGATTGTATATATTCTTTTTTTAGCTGGAGAAAGATTTTATTATAGTATAGTTGCACTTGATGGCTACCTACATACCGCGAAGGATCAAGTCAAAAAAAACATAGTTCTGATTAGAAAAAGCTAAAATATTAAAAGTGCATCTTCAAGTTTGATGTACAGAATGCCGAGATGGCATATCTTTAGTGGTAGTTCCACTTTAGGTTGATGGAATTCTAGCTTCACAAGATCTACTGTCTTTCCATTGTAGCAATTTAGAACACTAGATTTTATGATTTTCAAATGATCTAAGGACCTTTTAGAGTACGAGATTTCGTTCTACGAAATTCCTACCTCAGACCTTTTTGTTATAATACTTGGCTATTTGCTGCTAGTAGTTTTTTACTCGGAGTAATGCACTGTTTCAGTCTTCTTCCAACTCGTTCAGACTAGTTTCCATTGCTCCTCTATTTGTGTCTCGGATCTTTGCAAAGTCGGCACGCTTGCTTCGGCCGGAGCTAGTGCTTCCATGCCATGAGATAATGAGAAAAGAGTCTTGCATATTGACCTTCTTGGAGTTGTTCGATGGGACCAGAGTACCCCATCTAACTCATCGGTATGTGTCTCGAATTTGAGAGTAGAATTCTGCTTCTACCCACTTGGTGAAATAGTGTGTCATAACAAACATGAAACACTTCTGCCAAGATGATCGTAAAGGTCCGACTATATCCATTATCCATCACATGAAAGGATAAGGCATTGTCGAGGTTGTGAGCTCTTCTGTTGGAGCATGTATTAATAGAACGTGTAGCTGGCAAGGCTCACACTTTCAAACATACTTTTCACAGTCTTGTGTCATGGTCGGCCAAAAATATCCGTGTGATTCCCGAGTGATTCTCACATTCCCATTGTGAGTTTCTTACATTACCTGTGTCGTCTCGTCACTGTGGATGCAACAAAGTAAGATTCTCCTAACACTCCTTCGATATAACTTTCCATCGAATTTTGACGTAGTACACACACTTAGCCTTAAGCTGTCTTGTTGTCCATCTATATGTGGGTTCTTCGTCGTCTAATATATAGGACAATATCTCGTCTCTCAAGGTCAATAACTCTCTTGGTTGGTGCATCCAGCACTGGAATCTCTATCTTGGATCGCTCTGCCATCTCGGTTATTACTGATATTGAGTTAAATTCTCCCTTGGATAGTTGTATGCTTGGCACATCAATACTTTCCACTGGAATTATTCGTCATTGAACTGAATCTGTTATCAACGCTAGGGCTGCCGAGGCATCAGCTGATGTGTTTTTGGCTTGCGGAATCTTGTTCACATTAAAATTCAAGCCTCAAATTGAGTTCTTCACGACTTTTACATATGCCTCCATTCGGTCGTTCTTGGTGTTGTATCACTCATTGACTTGATTCACTACAATATGAGAATCATAGTAGCACTCTATCTAGCATGCGCCGATTTACTTTGAAAGTCAGATTCAGGCGATTTAATGCCTCATATTTAGCTTCATTTTTCGATGTCGGGAACGCAAGTCGGAATGATTGCTCCAACAATTGCCCATTCGGAGTCTCTAAACAGATTCTGATACCAGATCCATGTTGGGATGTCGAACCATCCACTTAGAGCTTCCACAATATGTTGTGATATGACTCATCTGCTTTTAGTCTGGGGTGTAACTCGACTAGAAAGTCTGCTAAAACCTGCGACTTGGTGCTAGTTCGACATTTATACTCAATATCGTACTCGGAAAGCTCTATAGCCCACTTGCTCAGCCGACCAGATTGATTCGGGCTAGTGAAGTATTGTTTGCAAGACGTGGTTTGTCAAGACAATGACTGTATGCGACTGAAAGTAGGGGCGCAACTTCATTGCCGAGACGACGATTTGGAAATTAAGCTTTTCAGTGGAGCGATACCAACACTCCGCACCATCGAGGGTTTTTCTTGTATAAAAGGTAGGATGTTGGGTTCCACAATCTTCTCTTACGAGAGCACTACTTACTGCTGACACTCAAACTGCTATATAAAGAAATAAGGGGTCGCGTGCTTCAAGCTTAGCTAATATCAGTGACATAGACAGATACTCCTTCAACTCGACGAAAGCTTTTTTAAATTCTTCTTCCCACTTGAAATTCTAGTTCCCTCTTGACAGCTGATAAAACGAGAGGAACTTATTGATCAATCGTGAGATGAAACGATTCAATGTGGCTATTCGTCCGGTGAGGCGCTGAACTTCTCACTTATTTTTTGGTGACAACAAATCTTTCACCGCCAAGATATCCTTGGGATTTGCTTTTTTCCTCTCTATCTGACGACATATCCTAAAAATTCTCCTGAAGTGACCCTGAAGGTACACTTTGTCGAATTCAACTTCATATGATACTCCTGAAGTGATCCTACACTTTTCTTGACTTAACTAGAGTATCATCAATATAAACTTCCATTGTTTGGCCGAGTTGGTCGGCTAACATCTTATTGACAAGGCGTTGGTAAGTAGCCCTCACGTTCTTTAATCCGAAAGGCATCACTATATAGCAATAAATACATTGTTCTATGACTAACGATGTTTTTTCTACCATCAAGATGCATCAAAATATTACACTAGAATTCACTTACATGTTGTAGAGTTCATTTTAGTGTATTAGAGTTCAGTTTAGTGTGATAGAGTTCACCCATAGCTTGGTATAGTTCATCTATAGCTTGGTAGATTTCATCCAACGTGTGGTAGAATTCATCCGAACTCTACCATCACTGTGGTAGAGTTCATCCAATGTGTAGTAGAGTTCAAACAACATGTAGCAGCAAACATCAAAATCTCTCACAAACTAGCCGCTGAAACCATAATCCCACTGTTGGATCTAAAGATCACTGTGTCACGAAGCTTCCCACAAAATTTCACTCATATCGGAACATATTTAAAGGTTCAAACTTTATCTTGAAATTGACCCGACGGAAAATATTACACTATAATTAACTTACCTGTAGTAGAGTTCATTTTAGTGTAATAGAGTTCAGTTTATTGTGATAGAGTTCACCCATAGCTTGGTATAGTTCATTCATGGCTTAGTAGAGTTCATCCAACGTGTGGTATAGTTTATCCAAACTCTACCATTACTAGGGTAGAGTTCATCCAATGTGTAGTAGAGTTCAACCTACGTGTAGCAGCAAACATCGAATTATCTCAGAAACTAGTCGTTGAAACCATAATCCCGCCGTTGGATCTAAAGATCACTGGGTCAGAAAGGTTCCCGCAAAATTTCACTTACATTTAGTAGAGTTCATTTTAGTGTAGTAGAGTTCAGTTTAATGTGATAGAATTCACCCGTAGTTTGGTAGAGTTAATCCATAGCTTGGTAGAGTTCATACAACGTTTGGTAGAGTTCATCCAAACTCTACCATTACTGTGGTAGAGTTCATCCAATGTGTAGTAGAGTTAGCAGCAAATATCAAAAGATCTCAGAAACTAGCCGTTGAAACCATAATCCCACCGTTGGATCTAAAGATCACTGAGTCAGAAAACTTCCTGCAAAATTTCACTCAGATCGGAAAATGTTCGAAGGTTCAAACATAGTCTTGAATACGACCCGACGGAAAATATTACACTAGAATTCACTTACATGTTGTAGAGTTCATTTTAGTGTATTAGAGTTCAGTTTAGTGTGATAGAGTGCACCCATAGCTTGGTATAGTTCATCTATAGCTTGGTAGATTTCATCCAACGTGTGGTAGAGTTCATCCAAACTCTACCATCACTGTGGTAGAGTTCATCCAATGTGTAGTAGAGTTCAACCAACATGAAGCAGCAAACATCAAAATCTCTCTGAAACTAGCCGTTGAAACCATAATCCCCCGTTGGATCTAAAGATCACTGTGTCACGAAGCTTCCCACAAAATTTCACTCATATCGGAACATGTTTAATGGTTCAATCTTTATCTTGAAAATGACGCGACGGAAAATATTACACTATAATTCACTTACATGTAGTAGAGTTCAGTTTAGTGTAATAGAGTTCAGTTTATTGTGATAGAGTTCACCCATAGCTTGGTATAGTTCATCCATGGCTTAGTAAAGTTCATCCAACGTATGGTAGAGTTTATCCAAATTCTACCATTACTAGGGTAGAGTTCATCCAATGTGTAGTAGAGTTCAACCTACATGTAGCAGCAAACATAGAATTATCTTAGCAACTAGCCGTTGAAACCATAATCCCGCCATTGGATCTAAAGATCACTTGGTCAGAAAGCTTCCCGAAAAATTTCACTTAGATCGGAAAACGTTTGAAGG